>VZRQ01003867.1:328177-347315 GCA_013397975.1 Machaerirhynchus nigripectus | reverse complement strand
GGTGGGGCGGCGCTGCAGCCGGCTCGCGGCTCTGGGAGGCCCCGATGCGCTGTTTGCTGCGGGGGCTCTGCCCCGTGACTCCGCACAGCCTCGGGCCCGGGGGAGCGGTGCTGCCGTGGGTGCGGAGGGAGAGGAAGGGGGCGGCTGGGGCAGGATCCGGGATCAGTTGGTGCTGGAGTCGTGGCTGTGGAGCAGGAAAGTTGTGAGCCGAGGTTTAGAAGAGGCTGGGTTCCCTACGTGCGCTCCTTGTGAGCTGCATCGGCCTCCAGTAGGATGCCCTGTTTCCCTCGTTTTCTGTGCCCACCTCAAATCATTTGGCATTGCGGAAGCGAAACATGATGTAACATTTTTCCACGATGTTCTAGTGCAGCGTCTGTTCAGTACAGAGCTGTGGTAGAACTGGACCTATCAATGGCGTATTGGAGCAACTCATTTCACTCCCTGCCTGTAGTCCAATGTTTTGGATTGCTTTTCCTGCTCATCCAGCTGTTCCTTGGTGGTTGGGAAGAAATTCTGGTGGCTCGGGACATACTGTGTGTGTTCTGCACTCTGGGAGCCGCAAGGATCTGCACCTGTGTCCTGAGGGGCAGCTCTGATCTCTGCTCTCTGTGACCACGGACAGGACCCAGGGAATGGCTGGAGCTGCATCAGGGGAGGTTTAGGTTGGCTATCAAGGAAAGAAGGGTTCTTCCCCCAGAGGGTGCTGGGCACTGACCAGGCTCCCCAGGGAATGGGCATGGCCCCGAGGCTGCCAGAGCTCCAGGAGTGTTTGGACAACACTCCCAGGGATGCACAGGGCGTGTTGGGCTGTCTGTGCAGGGTGATCCTGTGGGTCCCTTCCAGCTCGGGATATTCCATGATTCTGTGATCTGTTGCAGTAATAGCTGACAGAATGAACTCAAAACTCCATGTTTGTTGGGAAGGGATGGGCTGCCCTGGCAGCTGGCATGGTCAGAACAGTCTGACAGAGATATGGATGCTACTGCTGGATCACTGCTAGTGACTTACCTGGCATTTTTGGTCTTTCACATTCCAGAGCTGACATTGCTTTGATTGGACTGGCTGTGATGGGTCAGAACCTGATTTTGAACATGAATGACCATGGCTTCGTGGTAAGTGAGGAAGAATATTGTTTAGGAAGGCTGACCCACTAGCACTCGGGATTGGAACTGAGCATTTTATGGGTGCTTTCCCACTGCTCTTGTGATGATCTAATGGATGTAATTTCCTTTTCTTAGTTACACCTTGTGCTGGCCTTTGTCCTGTTTCCAGAGAACAGCGGTGCATGCCTGTACTCAGCTGGCACCTGATAGGTTAATTATGCATGACTTTTCCCTGAAGTTTGCCTTGGCCTTGCCATTAACCACAGGTTCCCAAGGCACTTGCAAAGACATGCTCAGGTTCATCCCTGCCCTGTGCCTGTCATGAAGGTGGAAGTGGGAGAACACAGGATGTTGAGGCTTGCTTGTATAATTTGTAGTCTGAGCTAAAGTAACTGTTCCATTGGCAGCTTTAATTAACATGTTTTCTTGCTCCCCCAGGTTTGTGCTTTTAACAGGACGGTTTCCAAAGTGGATGATTTCCTGGCTAACGAGGCCAAGGGAACCAAAGTGATCGGTGCTCATAGCCTGGAGGAGATGGTCTCCAAGTTGAAGAAGCCCCGTCGCATTATCTTGCTGGTGAAGGCTGGAAGTGCAGTGGATGACTTCATCAATAAATTGGTGAGGCAGACATTTGTTCTACCTGTGACTTCTTGCTGTCTTTTGGTGGCGTTTCCTCTGGAAGTTCTCAGTTTTTCATCATTACTGAAGTTTTGAATGTATGGAGAAAACTAAAATACTGATTTATTTTTGACAGGTGCCATTGTTGGAGACTGGAGACATCATAATTGATGGTGGGAATTCTGAGTATAGAGATACCACGGTGAGCCTGTTTCCTACCTAAAGTGAATCAATAAAGTACACATGACTCTTCCACTTCTGATCATCAGAATAGTCAGTCAATAAGATGCCATCACCCCTGTGCTCTGGAAAAGCCAAACTGAATTATTTCTGCAAAATTAGATATGCAGCCTATTAAAAAGCAATGAAGAACTGCCCTATAAGGATGTTTTTACAGAAGTTGCCCAAATCATCAGAGAATATTTTTTGAAAGAGTAAAGGCCTTTAGAAAATTTCCTTTTACAATCTTAGGGAGTTTTCAGGGAGATTTATAAGTCTAAGGATATTTATAGATTTGTTATTTCTTAATCCTTCATGATCACAGGACAATCCAGTAAGACAGAACTGCTGTTTTTACTGTCTTGGTAACGGAAGCAGCAGAGTAATTATCTGCTTGTGAACAGGTTGTAACTGTAGAAGTTACAGAAGCTACATTAGCTTATCTGGGATGCTCACATGAAAATATCGCGTTCAGATTGGTACTTCTAAATCTTAAAAGAGGTGCTTGTATTCGTCTTTCTGCCTCCACATCCTGATCTTGGATAAGTGAATTGGCCATGCCAGAGTGAAAAACTCAGTGAGGGTCAGTCCTTGGGGAGCTTGCAGCTGTCCTTAGTGATCTTGGCCTGTGCCTCTTTCCCACTCAGAGGCAATTATTTGCCCATAGAGTTTTCTGTGCTTGCACCTTCACTCTGCAATGAACTCAGCAACTCCACCTTGGGCCTAATCTGCCGCCCCCACATCTTTGTACAGAGCATATGTCATCTGACACTTAATTTCAAGCCTTTTGTGGCCTCAGTGCTGCTCATTTCTGTCTGGTGCTTATAAGGACTTGTTTTCTCACCATGTCGCTTTTGCAAGGATCCATGTCAAAGCAACAGGAAGTTTCCTAATGCTCACTTTGGTGTATGTACAAGCTTTGTCTAAGGTTGGCTTCTAGCATGTCAAAAGCAGATTTGAAAACCTAATTTTAAGTCTGAATTGCTAACCTTTTTTGTAAGGCTCTGGCATTAAATGAAATTAAATAGTGCTGTTCTGCTCTTTGTTCTAGAGGCGTTGTAAGGAACTACAGGCAAAGGGCATCTTATTTGTGGGAAGTGGTGTTAGTGGTGGAGAGGAGGGTGCCAGATACGGACCTTCACTCATGCCAGGAGGAGCCAAGGAAGCCTGGTAAGCACAAGCTACTGTATTTTCTTGTTCAGAATGGTTTGTAACAATTCACATTGTGAGCCGAGGGAGGGAAAGAGGAGGGCGTGGGTGTGGAGAGAACAAGATATGTTGCCATCTCACTTCCTCAAGGCTCCAGATTTCTCAACCTGGCTGGGGTCATGGGGCAGTGCTGAGCCTTCATGTAATGTGGAACAAAGGCAGGCTTTTCTTCCGGGAATCCACAGGCAAAAGTAGGACCTACAGACATCTGAAGGGAAAACGTGTGCCTGGGGAGGAGGGAATTTTGCTTCAATTTTAAACAAGTACTATTTCTTACTTTTTGCTTTTGAGGCCGTACACATTTGGGAAGATGCTAACCATGGATCAGGCAGCAGCAAAGGGCCCTGTAGTGACATATTATACAAGGAGCTTCAGTACATGTTTGTGCTACTATTGAATGCATCAACTTATTTGCAAGTTTCTGCATGCTGCTGGGCTGTTTTGTACTCGTGTCTCAGTAAAGGACGGCACATCAGTGCTCATATTAGACTTTATCCCTGGTTGCCCGTTCTCTGTGTAAATGTGGAAAGAAAGGGTGTGCCCAGGCTTCACCTGAGCTTTAGTATCTCTTGAGCCCCTGTCCATTTACATTAGTGTTTCATAACCTGTATCAGCCTGTTCAAATTTGATGGCAAAAAGCCATCTACAACAGTAAGTTGCTGCCCTATCATCTTTTGCCTTGAGCAGCCGTATAAGGGCAGCTTCTGTGTTCAAATGGAGAGGATATTTGGGATATTTAAGTGCGTTACACTTGTCCGTGCAGTGTTGGATGCATGACTTGATTGTCCCAATGTCTTGCAGACAGTGTCTAGTTGGGAAAACCATATTTTAATGACATTGCTGTGTGGGTGGGTTATCAACCTGCCAGCTGCCCTCACCCAAGGCTGCCTTTTGGCAGGTTATAGAAGGAGGCATCATACTGATAGATTTTATTTATTTTCTCTTGTGGTGTTTGTGTCCCCTGCCTTTCTGCTAAGGTGTATTCTTTCTCCCCACAGGCCCCACATCAAGACCATATTTCAAAGCATTGCTGCTAAAGTGGGATCTGGGGAACCTTGTTGTGACTGGGTAAATAGTCATTTGATACTGACCCTAACTTGGGGTTAGATCCCTGCTTAGGTAGTTTGGGGTTAGATCCCTGCTTAGGTAGTTTCATTCCTGAAGCTCATGGATGTTTGTCCAGAATAAACACAGCACCATCAGTGGTTGATTTTCTGGCTGTGTTCGTTTCCAATCTACCATCTCTTATAACTCACACCATGCAATGCAAAGACAAAGTTTTGTGGCTGGGTCGTGCTGGGGGAGCTAAATGGACCTGTGACCCACTGGTTTCAGTCAGCACTGTCTTTGATTCCCTCCTTTAGGCAGAAGGAAGCCACGGGCAGGTGTTAAACACTGGAGGTTGTGACGATGCTGTTGCTGATGGGATTTTTGGATGTCTCCTGACAGGTGGGAGAGGAAGGAGCTGGACATTTTGTGAAGATGGTACACAATGGGATTGAGTATGGAGATATGCAGCTGATCTGTGAGGCCTATCACCTGATGAAAGATGTGGTGGGCATGGAGCACGATGAGATGGCAAAGGTGATTTGCAGCTTTTAATGTCTTTCCTTTTTTGTGCCATGGTGTCTATCTGCTACTGATGAGGTGCTGGGCTTGGGTAAAGCTGCTGCATATACATGAAGTGAATTTTTCTGACATGCCTCCTGCAAGGGCAGGGCACAATGTTCCTGAGCTTCACATGAGGTAGGAGCAGTGAGCACAGACAGCTGAATGCTTATAGAAGTTGTCTAAAACTCTTCCCATGCTCCAGTTGATTTCTCCCTAGGAAGCACCTTCATGTCTAGAGATGTGAATTGCCTGAAAAGAGCTAGTGAAACACTGAGCATTGTAAGCAAGGCAGCAAAACATATACCTTATTCAATTAGTAGATACCATAGAGACATAGCAAATTGGGGTGTGTATGTGTATGTATATACTTTTTCTCCTTTTTCAGGTATTTCAGGAGTGGAATAAGACAGAGTTGGACTCTTTCCTGATTGAAATCACAGCCAATATTCTCAAATTCAAAGACAGCGATGGCAAGTACCTCCTCCCAAAGATCAGGGACAGTGCGGGACAAAAAGGCACAGGGAAGTGGACAGCCATTTCTGCCCTGGAATATGGAGTCCCGGTCACACTCATAGGTAACTGGTTCTTTGATTTTTCCTTCCTCCATGTACCACATCACAGTAAGGAGCATGGGAATAGATAGAAGTGAGCCCACAGCAGGGCTTGGCTTGCAGAAGAGGCTCTTGTAGGTGTAGCTTTTCCAGCCTTTCTGCCCTGACAGCTGTTCCTGGGTTTTTTTGCTGGGCTTGTTTTTGCCTTGTTCCTTAAATGCTGGCAGTCCTGTTGTCACACCTGTGTCCGTGGTGTCTCTGCAGTGCTATGAGGACTCGGTGACAGGGGAACATTAAATGCTGTGCTCCGGGTGTTGTAATGCGGAGGAGCTGTAACACATCTGCAACACATCAAGAGTGCCCTAATACCACAGGTCCAGAGCAAGCTTCCCGTTGAGTAAATTAGATGAGTCAACAGGTTCTTTGCTCTCAGATTTGCCTTCATTTCCATGCTTTCTCTACCTCTTTATCCTTTGCATTAGCTGGTCAAGTCCTGAAGATAAGAAAAATTATGTTCAGTAGCCAAAAGAAATATCTGCAGTGTAGCTGTCAAAGAAACATAGCTGCATTCCAACAGCAAAACAAGTTCTCTAAACAGTTTTAATGTTCTACCACAGCTGTAGTCTTCAGTTCTAGGCTTGAAACAGTGTTTCTTGCTTGTACTGTTAATATTTTCCTGTTTGGGGTTCTTGCAAAGATCAAGGGTGGAGGAGACACTCCCTGATTAGTGCTCTGCAGTGCCAGGGAGCATTGTTAGGTAATGCTGAGCTGGTAGGGAAGTGTGTGCCATAGTCCTTGTGCAAACGTGGCTGTTCTCAGGGCAGTTGCTGGGTGTGGTTTTACTGCAGAAGCATGACTTGCAAACTTCAGCTTGTAAAAGCAGAGTCATGCTACTCCTGCTTTTTCCTGGTTTTCCTACTATGCTGCTCCTCCCCACTGTAGAAGGAAGTTTTTGCAGAAATGGAAATTAGGCTGTTCTGATTTAGGTATGATGTATCCTCCTGCTGTAGGGAGGATCCAGAGTCTTGTGAAAACATCACTCTTTTTTTTTATTGTTGTTGATTTGATTTTGGGGTGTGGGTTTTTTGGGTTTTTTTTTTGGTATATCACAACTCACTTAAAGGGTGGAACAAAATGACAGTATGAAGACTAGCTTATTTTCCTTCTATCAGACCCTGAAAAGGAAACTTTTTTCTCCCTCATTTTACAGTACTGCCTTCAACTGCAAATAAATACAGTTTAAACCAGCATGATTAGGAACTCACTGAGCCAGCCTGACAGATGATATTTAGGAACCTGCTTAGTGATGTTAAAAAACTTCCTTAGGGACTTCTGAATACAAATGCTAGGGGCCTACCAGATTTGTGAATCTTATCTCATGTTATAAGTCAACCTGCTGAATTATTCTTGATTTTAATTGCCCTTCTTTTGCATGTGTGTGTTTCAAAGCACATCCGGTTAATGTAAGTTGACATTTAAGCAACAGCTTATCTTCAAAGCATGATACAATACTTGGTGAAGTCTTCAGCCTTGCTGTTCCCTAGATTGCAGTGCAACACTGTCTCAGTTAGACAGGAAAAGATTTTAAAATAAATTTACAAAACTGAGAGCTGGTAAATGTTCCTGAGGATAAATTTTCATGGGATGACTTATGGCTTTTTTCTTTATCATTTGAAAGGTGTATCAGTCAATACTTACACAATGGTTGTACTGAGTGGCAGTGTTGTCCCTCAGGAATGCTGTTGGAATAATTAATTTGTGCACCTGTTATTTCGCTTGTGTACATGGCTCATCATTCAGTGACACCCTGTGGTGCTTGAGTATCTCAGACATGAACAGTGATGCCCAGCTTTCTAATGATCTCCTCTCTCCTGCCATACCCTAAGGCGAAGCTGTGTTTGCACGGTGCCTGTCTTCCCTCAAGGATGAGAGAGTGCAGGCCAGTAAGCTGCTGGGTGGGCCCAAGATGACTCAGTTCAGTGGGAACAAGAAGGCCTTCCTGGAGGATATCCGCAAGGTGAGTCCTTGTGCTGGGTCAGAGCAGGTTTGGGATGCTGTGAACCCTGCGGAGGAGCTCTTGTGTTTATATTTCATGAGAACTGCTTCCTGCTTTCAGCACTGTGCGTTGTCTCGTGATGTCCACAAAGCATAATTTGACCCATTCCTAACCAAAGAATAATACAGAAAGAATTAAACTCTAAGCCACAGTGGGCAGAGACAACTGCATGGGGTACAGAGATCATAATTCATGCACAGGAGCTTGTCCACCCCTCAATACTCCTGCCTTTGCCTGGGTATTGATCTCTTGATCTCTCTCTGTTGAAATCAAACTTTCCAATGAGAAAGGATATTTTAGTTCTCAGATAACTGGAATGTTGCTACTGTACTCATCCCTGTTGTGATGTGGGCTGAACAGAGCATGTAGACCATGAAGTTTGTTGTTCAACTTTGTGAGACTTCTCTTGGAATATGAACTTCATTTTTTTTTTTTTAGGCCCTGTATGCTTCCAAGATTATCTCATATGCTCAAGGCTTCATGCTGCTGAGACAAGCAGCAAAAGAATTTGGCTGGACACTGAATTACGGTGGTATTGCACTGATGTGGAGGGGAGGCTGCATCATCAGAAGGTAATTAAGATGAGGAGGTAACCTGTCTGCTGAGGGGAGAAGAGCAGGCAGTTTAGTTTATGAGGTGCTTGGCTGACATGCCTGGAGATTTCCTTGGAAAATCCATGGAGTTACTCTGCTGGTAAGATTCTGAGAGTCTGTAGACAACACTAAAGGTTTCTAGATGAACCCACTATTCTGGTGGCTTAACTGCTGCAGATTTTCTCTGGTCTTTGTAATGTTTGGAATCTGAGTCTGGCTGAGTCAAGTTTTGGAACTGTAAATTTTGAATTCTGGGCCTTTGTTGGAAGCTGTGACATTTATTCTTGGTTTGCTTTTGCCTAGTGTGTTCCTGGAAAAAATCAAAGATGCTTTTGATCGAAACCCTGAGCTCCAGAATTTGCTGTTGGATGATTTCTTTAAGAGAGCTGTGGAAAACTGTCAGGTAAGTTCCAAGGAAAAGAGAGCATAAAAACAATAATTTACAGCCAGGACTGTCATGGTTCTTCTGTTTGATACTGACCAAGCTATGATCGGAAACCGAAGGTTCCCATTTTACTGTTACAGAAGAGCCTTAGGCAGAAATCCAGCAATTCAGAAGGACCATAGTATGAGGAAAAAAGGCCTGGCCTGTGTGAACATTCTCATCACTGCCCTGTGTCTTGTGCCTACTGTGCAGCTGGATTTCAGCTGAGCAGACTATAAATTTCTGTTCCAGTACCATTGTTTGCAGCAGTCCCAGAACAACAGTTCCAGACCCACCCATTCTTTAGGCCTGTGTCTGTGCAAACAGTGTCCTGATTTGGATGGACCTGACAGGCAGAATTAAAACCACATTATCTGGCCAAAAAATAAGTCTCATATTATCATTGGTAGTTCTTGTAACTGAATCTGAATATTCCATGCAAATTACTAGATCAGATGAACAGTTGAAGTGAGGATTGTCCACGTCAATCCGAAGTATCTAACTAGTGCTGTCCTCTTACGCCCTTGGGCGAGCTTTGTTCTGTGCTTGGTGAGAGGTCCTGGAACTACCTCTGTGTTTGCTCAGAACATTCCCTGTTCCCCACTGAGTTCATGCTTTTGAGATGCTCTGACCATGTTTGTGTGAAAGAACAGCATCCTTGCTTGAGGCTGTGCTTTGACTGCATGTCTCAACTGTTCTCATCCTGTTGTTAACTCTGTCTTACTTGCCATTCTTTTAGATCAACCTTGTTTATGTAAAATCAGGAATCTGCTGCTGTATTTGCTCGGACTTGGTTATTAGATTTCACAGAATGTGAAACAGCACATGCAGTTGTACTGGAGTAGTTCACATGCCTGCACATACCTCTGAGCAAGCACTGATCAGTTTCCTTTTTCCCCCCTCTTTTCCTCTCTCCCAGGAGTCCTGGCGCCGTGTGATCAGTACTGGAGTGCAGATTGGAATCCCTATGCCCTGCTTCACTACAGCACTTTCTTTTTATGATGGATACAGGCATGAGATGTTGCCAGCTAACCTGGTTCAGGTAGGTACTGAAATCTCATCATGCTGTTACTTAAATACTGTTTTAAAGGCCTCAGTGGCAGTATGTCACCCACAGTATAGATTGCCTAATATATTTCTGTTGTACCTGAAATTCATGTCAACACTTAGGGATAGCTGGATAAAGAACACCAAAGATACTGGTATGGCAGTGCCCAGTGTGTGTTTGTATTCCATCTGGAAACCAAGGGTAATGATATCTTTGAATCCAAATACTTTATAGAGAAGCATCTTTGAATGTTTGGATGTATGGAAGTGCTTGCTTTTTAGATTAGTACCAAGCAGAAATCAGATACTTGTGTTTCTGCAGAACTCATAATTTAATTATTAGATATTAGTAAATTTTTCATTGCAGTGGTTTTGCTAATAATGAGAAAATAATTTTGAGTGTTACAATATTGGAGTAAAATCTTATTTCTACTATTCCTTGTTAGGTAATAGTAGATGCAACTTCTAGTACTCATCTGATATCGACATTTGTGTTTCTGGTTTGTCTGTGTGTTCTCATTCCAGGCTCAACGTGATTACTTTGGTGCACATACATATGAATTACTATCGAAGCCAGGGGTATTTGTCCATACCAACTGGACAGGCCATGGAGGAAATGTGTCCTCTTCTGCTTACAATGTCTAATGGAAATCCTCCCACTTGGAGCCAAGATACTGTAGATCTCAGCTGTTTCTTCTAGAATATCACTTTTTACTGTACTCTGCTAGAACTTGTGTTTGGACATTTTGTAATAACTTCTGGGTATATTTCATACATATATGTATATCTCTCTATATGTATCATATAAGAAAACTAAATAAATTTAGTTATAAATCTGTTGAGGTGTTTTCTTTCCACTGCTGCTGGCCAAAACTAGGTAAAATGTATTTGTGCAGTATTTAATAGAATTTATAGTCATGGTGTGTTTATTGTATTGTTATGCATAAAGTTATAGGGATCAAGACAGAGATGACTGCAGTTCAGTAATTGCTGAGATGGAGAGTGGCAGACAGCACAGTAACTCTGCGCAAGGTTCCTGGCAGATAAACACCTTTCTTTCGTTGCCATGGTTTATTCTTAACAGGCAGTAGCTTGGCTCTTACAGATTTAATTCCTGGGCATTCAGCTGCTCAGTCTGTCACACTGAGCTCTGTGTGCTCTCCGTGGAAGGGTGGGATGGGTCAGGGAGAACAAAACTGATATTCCTGTCACCATTCTCCCTCCAACTGTTGTTCGCAGTTTTAAGCTCTGGCATGAACACTTTGCATTGCTGTGTGCTTGCAGTTTCCCCCCCAAATCTCCCTTTTTCTTTGCCTCTTCTTCCCGTGGGGCCATTAAAAACACCCACAGCAGCATGCAAAGTTGGCTCTATTTTATATCCTCTCTCTGCAATGCTACTGCCAGTCATCTTCAGGACTTCTGAAAATTCACCCGGGTGTCTGAACCTTTTTTTTTTCCTCAGAATCTGTTAAATTTTGTGCGGTGCATACTGATTTTTATATTAATTTTTGGCCATATATGATTCTGCTAAGACAGCTACTTAGTCACTAGTTGAGTATCTGTACAAGGTAAAATATAACTTTCAATTTAAGGTACCTTTTCTGCAGATCACGCAGTAAGATTTGGGAGTTCTGTAAAAGAAAGGACTATTGCGGGTAATAGCGATGCTGCATCGCAAGGCGGCCGCGACTCCCCTCACAGGGCCCCGGGGCGGGGCCCGACATGGCGGCGAAGCGGCCCCGTCCTGCGCGCTGGCCGGGAAACGCGAGGGGCGGGAAACCGTGAGGGCCGCAATGGCGGCGGCGGCGATCGGCGGCGAGGAGCAGCAGCTGCTCACACAGGTACCGAGCGGCACGCGGGGGTCGGAGGCCGTGGGCGGCCGTCGTCGGCTTGGGTGGTTTGGGGCAGGGCCGGTGTGTCACTGCCTGCCCCTGCCTTGGTCCTTGCAGAGGCTGAAGGCGGCGGTTCACTACACAGTCGGGTGCCTGTGCCAGGAGGTGGAGGAGGACAAGGACATGCAGTTCAGCAAACAGAGCATCGCGGCCATCTCGGAGATCACCTTCCGGCAGTGCGGTACAGCTGGGTTATCTGGGGTTGCCTGGGTTACCTGGAGTTGCCTCGTGTTACCTGGGTTACCGCAGCCTTCCATGTCAGGAGCCCTTGCTGGAGACACAGGGCTTCAAAAGTTATAGCACCCAACTAGGTGTCACCGCGGCATTCTTTTGCATTATATTTTTTTTAACTAAGAAAATGGTTCAACTTTTCAGACCTGAAAAAAGTATTTCGATGTATGAGGGAATATTGTGTGGCTACCTGCTTGTGTATGAGTGGTGCCTAATAACCAGCTATGGTCACTTCTCATAACTGACTTGGATAACTTGTGTATTGTGTATCTCTTCCCACTCAGAGTTAGTGTTTTAAACTCTATATTTTTATATGACATCTTTGTGTTTTCTCTAGAAATCTTTGCAAGAGACCTCGAAATGTTTGCAAGGTAGGCACTAATTGTTACAAAGGCTTTCCCTTTTTTTGCGTTAGCTCCTAGATAATCTTTAAAACATATCTTGTAATTCAAGCTTTAAATGGCTTGGTTGGCTGCTTAAATAGTGGCTGTGAAGTTATGAAATAGAAATTCCCTGTAGGTACTTCCTGATCTTGGAAGTTCATTTATGTATTACAAATTAACAACTGTATACAATTGTCAAATGCATTGATACACAGTGGTACTGGATGGCGAGTGTTCACCAACCTGCCTGTGCTTCACCTGGTTGCTTCAAGGAGGTGTAAGGGAGTGTTTTATGTAGCTGAAACCTAACACCTGCTGACAAGAGTGAACAGAACAGTGGGGTTGAAGTTCTGCTCGCTAAATTTTAACACAGGAAGTGTGGAGATTTTGAAATACATATACAAACTTGATAAAACAGTTTTTTGAGTATAGGTAGAAAAGACAGGGAGGCATGGTTTGCTGGGTCCCTATTAAGCCTCTTTAGCCAGTGAATTCAGTCTCTGAATGAGATGCTCTATGGCCTCTTATGGTCAGTGTTGGCAAAAATGTTAAGGGGTGTCTTTTGATTTTATGCAGGCATGCAAAACGAACCACAGTCAATACAGAAGATGTGAAGCTTTTGGCTAGAAGAAGCAATTCTTTGGTGAGATGCACTGTGTTTTCTGTCTCACAACATTCTTAAACCAGTTCATTCCTAAAAGCATTTGACTGAAGGTTAAAGATGGTGAAGCAACTGTTGCATAAGCAAGTTCACTGTCTTCCTGAGGTAAACAGGCACAATCCAGTGATTTTTAAATTTTCATCTTGCTTTGCTTCATGCCCCTCTGCATCGGTGTGGTGAGGTATAAAGCAGATCTGATTGCAGTTCAAGCAGCAGTGCTCTTGTTGCACAAGGGCTGCTGAAGTTCCCAGTACAAACGTGTACTAGACAGACAGCATCATGAATCCCTTTGCTTTTTCCTGATGTTACGTTCCTTTGTTGTAGCCTAAGGTCAAGAATAGCTGGAGTCTAGCTCGAGGTGCTGAGTCTCCCAACATTAATACAGGGATCACAGAATCATTGTATTCTCTTGTGCTGACATATATGATGTTCAGTGGATTAAACTCGCTAATCTGTTAGGATATGCCTGTATGTGGATCCATGAAAAATGCTTCCAATACTAGTTTTACTTTTATGTAAGGAGACCTTTCGCGCCATATATGCTTTGAAATAACCAACATGAACTTGCCTGAGAAGGCAAAGTAAATGTTTTTTGGAGCCTGTCATGTTTCTTGTAATAAGAATTTGCCGTGTTAATTTCTCTTCAGTATTTCTTTCTAATGTCTTGTGAATGAATGAAGTTCCTCAGTAGAGGACTGATTAGCTTATTGTTCCCAGCTAAAATATATCACTCAGAAGAGTGAAGAGCTTGCTTCAAGTAACATGGAGCAGAAGGAGAAGAAGAAAAAGAAGTCCAGTGCAGCTAAGGGAGGGAGAACTCCTGGGGAACAAGAAGCAGCTGTGACTGAAAATGAAGATTCCAACATGGTGTGATTTATTTTTTGAGTAATGTTTCAGGTCATTTTCTCTTACTATTGTAGAGAAACCAGAATTAGCCTATTCATCTTGCAGGTTAGCTCCAGTAACGAATTTTTAGGTTTTTAGGTGAATGCGATTGGATTTTTATTGTTCCAGAAATGAAAAGTCTGTCAGAATTCAGTAAGCTTACAGCCAAAATACCTTAGTTGCTCACAAAAGGTATCTGTTATTAAAATTAAAATCCTTTAAATAAAGAGTTTGAAACAGACCATTCTCACTGAACCATAACTCAGTATGTGCAATACCCTCCATTCTGCTGCTTTATTTCTCTAGTAACTGTTCGACTTTTTCCTTGCCTCCAGTTTTGATATTTTTGCTCAGACATTTTGAATATTTTGTTTTTAATAAGCAATATCTCTTGCT
The DNA here is from genome assembly GCA_013397975.1 of Machaerirhynchus nigripectus. Lineage (NCBI taxonomy): Eukaryota > Metazoa > Chordata > Aves > Passeriformes > Dicruridae > Machaerirhynchus > Machaerirhynchus nigripectus. The sequence continues at coordinate 333,436 of VZRQ01003867.1, read as the reverse complement.
TGTTGTCTTGACAATTAAATGTGTTTTGTGCCGTTTCCCACCTGTGACACTGCTGGGGTACAGTCGTCACTGTCAGTAATTCCCATTTTAAGGTAGCACTGAGGCTCGAAGCAGTGCCAGACAGGGATCCCCACTGCTCGCTGCTGGGCTGGCAGAGCCTTACCCAGAGTGAATGATTTGTACAAAGAATGAAAATAATTACCTTCAAAGGAAGCAGATTTCTACGGGTAGCACAGCCATCCATGCTATTGCAGAAACACTGGAACATAAAAGGCTTGTAATAAGTTGCTATTTAAAACACCAGGAAACATTTTTACCTGCCATGGCCTATAATGTTACAATCTGAAAGTGTATATGGTAAGAAGCAAAACAGACTGATACAAAGTTTCCTGCAAGCTTCTCCCCTACCTCCAGTCACTTCCCATCTGGGTAGCTTCACCTGAAGTTACCCTGAGTAGTTTTGTTTACCGGCTTAAAGTCAGTAAACTGTTTAGAATATTTATTAGTTGCACTGTCTGTCTAACTCTGTTCCATAATTAAGCTGGAATGTTGCATGCAACGGGCTCACCCCAATGCCTGCTGTAGGAATACTTACCCTGGGCCATTTAAGGCTGTGTCAATTTAGAGGATTTAGCATGCTACTACAAAATACATCTGTACTTACTAAAACTTTCTCAGAAGTTTCATCTCACTTGTCAGATATTTTTCATATACATCTTCTGTTCTCACACAAGAAGAGCAGATTGTGCCGGGTGAGAGTTCGGGTGCAGTCACCATGATGAACACACATTTTGCCTAAACACTTTGGATAAGTTGCCTGAGGTACTTCTTGTTCCGTTTCTTCTTCTTCTTTCCTTAAGGTGATACTGTATTCTGCCCATTCTTTAATTATAGCAGCTGGTGGAAATATCAAAACTAGTCCAACAGTAAGATAAAAAGATTTTATTGATATTAGAAAAAAACACACTTAAAAAAATTTAAAATAAGCCAGTTAATACAAAAGCATCATGATGCTACGCTAATGATTAGGAGAATAACACAGCAGGCCAAATGCAAGTCTTCTGTCACACAGCCTTACAAAGCAATTATTTCTTCTTCTTCTGTGTTTTACACATGATACACATGATGATAGTTCTTACACAGCATCCAAGAGGCAGGAGTTCCTTACAGAAAAACCACTGGCGTCAAAGGACTTGGAATTTACTTTAACTGATTAAATCAGCATGAGAATTCAAGTTCCTAGATCCCAGGCTGGAGCTTAAAGCCAGGCAGCAGCTGGCTAACCCCTCTGCCCTGATCACTAACTGTGCCTCAAAGTGTCTTCCAGAGATTCTCCATCCTTTTGACACTGAAATGCTGGGAGAACAAAGTAACCAAACTGCCTGGGGCTTCAGGAGCTTTATCCACCATTATCAAAAGGAAGCTTCTGGCTACCAACCAGGTATTGAAAGCTGAACACTTACATGCTGTGCTTAGCAAATACCATTGTTCTAGTATTTTGCAAAAAGTCAAAATCCCTTTGCTTACACAATTCAAATCACCAGAGGAGTTTAAGCCTCAGGACAATGTCCAGATTTTAGTTGTTCTATAGCCAGACCACAGTATGACTAGCAAACGATGGTTCCCAGGATGCATCTTTGCCTGTATTGATTCTAATGCAAAAGCAAAAACTAAATTGCAAACAGCACTGCAGTCTTATTTTTTGCGTTTTGAACTGGGCCAGTCCCCCCAGGGAAGCGCTTTCTTGCCCTTTGACGTGCTCCGTAGGGAATGCAGAGTCTGCACTTGTTTAAGGCGCTTGGAGAGCTCCTGATCACAGGCTTCCTGCAGAGCTCCAGCTTTCTGCTTGTCCCATCCCAGAGCTGAGGCCAGGGCTGCTGTGTCTTCCTTCAACACCAGCTGTAGCAAGACAGATTGTTAACAGTCTTTTCTACTTACTCCTGGCCACTAACCCTCTGCTCCCATTAACAACAGCAGGAATGAGGCACCAAAGTTTAGTACTGGCACTTCGGAACTGGAGATGTTCCCAGCTTTCATCGCCTATCCCATGGGCTAGTGGATTTCCAATAATTTGCCAAGACTCAGTGCTTGAAGCTCTGTTCAGGTGTTGAAAGGAAGAGAAAGCAGTTACTTATTTTCTACAGCAGGGAAAAGCAAGTGTAGCAAGTTCACAGCTTGAAAGAACACCTTCCTAATTGGTTACAATTTAGCTAGACTTTCCAACCTATATTTACAGTTTTTTCCAAAATAAGGAGGTTTTTATTTTAATTTGGGATGTATAACAGAAACATAGCTAGATGCATAAGCATACAAAAAACCCCAAAGAACCTTGCTGGTAGGACAGCTATGATTTGTCAGAGACCAAACCCAAAATTATTTTGTGGCTTTTCAGCGGACAGACCAGAGTATGTGGAATAGTGTCAGCTGGCTGCTACAGTGGAGCTCCAAGCCAGGCGTAGTGTTACTAAGGAAGTGAAATTAATTAAATTTCAGAACTTTGAGACAGATCTACTGACATCAGAGTCTCCAGAAGCAAGGACAGCTTCCCCTATAGCCTCTCTTTCAGAGGGAGAGACTTGCTGGAATACGGTTGTGTCATTCTCACCCACCTCTAGATCCTGACTGTCCAAGCAGAGCTCTGGAGCAGGTTTCTCTTTCAGAGCAGCAAGGACCTGGTCGCTGAGCGCTGTTGTGGCTGAAGTATCTGTGCTGCTGGTACCTGTGTCAACCACATCCATCTCCTTCCTTGGCGCAGCCTCAGGTTCTGAAAAGGAGCAGAATCAGTATAACCCCTGACAAACACAGGACAGGAAAAGTGGCCTGGACTGCTTTGATGGTTGTGAGATTAGTAAAATATACATGCAATCTAGGTGCATCCTGGAACTTAAGAAATCCATAATACTAAGGAAGACTACATGATCTAAGCTTTTCTCCCAGTATTCTGCTTTCAGGCTTTGTGAGAAATGTGACACAGCGGTGAGAGTGCTGTCTGGGTCAGAGAATTCTTACACTATATACACTACACCTGCTCTTGCATCAACCCCATCTAACAGAAGCTGACCAAATTACACACTCTGCCTTATTTATTCCACTCAACTAGGAGTTGAAAACCTCCTCCAGCATCCCAATGCTCCCTACCTGCAACTTTGCTTAAGATACTGTCTTCAGTTTTCAAGGCCTCTAGGTAGAGTTCCAGGAGCTGCCTTGACTGACGCTCTTCTTCTCGTCTGTCCAGCACCTGCTGCAGGGTGTCCTGCAGCACTTGGATTTTGGTTTCACTTTGGGCAAGTTCTTCTGCCAGGTCTGAGCATGGCACATCAATAAGCACCTTAAAGCATTGAGAGTGGTCCTGAGTAACTCATTTCATGGCACTTATTGCAGTACAAACAGAATGTACACACCCTACTGAAACCAAGCATGTTCCACAAGGTTTCTTGTCACAGCAAGTCAGCCAAGGTCTGAGAGACTGTAGTGGCACTCCACCAGGCAGCACTTTTTACTAAAAACCAAAAGGCATCCAAGAAGGTGTGGAATCATGTGCAATTTTAACAGAAGTCTTGAAAATTAATGGCAAAATACTACTTCTTCACAGTGCATGGGAATATTCAAAAGAAAGGCAGTAGCCTGGCACCTGGGAAGCTGCGCATTGGGGAGGACAAGAAGGGGCAGTTATTGCCATGCCTCACCACAGACAAGGTGTTGAATAGTCAATCAGCTCTGGAAAGTGACAACAGTTTTTCAAACCCCTCTGGAGCAGACAGACCGGGCCTGCTACCCAGCCCCACCTCTGGACATGTTACACAGGTGTCTGGTTTTAAGGAATGAGCCAACCTCAGTTGCCATTTGGCCAAATCTTGAATTTTTGCCCTCACACTGCCAGAACTGAAACAACACACTGTGAGGGATAGTTGGGGATTAGGAGCATCCTCAGACACTCGATGTTTCCCTTCAAGGAGAAATTTTACTCTGTCACCAAAAGCAGCAGCTGAATTAAGCCTGAGCTCTTGTTTATTGATTCTGTTCTGTACTGAGATACATGGATGATGGGCAGATGCAAGGATAGGGATTGGGGGTTTCCCCACTGTACCTGGAGGTCTTCTTCAGACATCAGGATGATATTGGACAGGTCATCCTTCAGCTGCCTGGCCAGTTGCTTCCACTTCTCCGCAGCACTGTCCACTTCATCTACAGACTCCGAGAGCCAGGATGTTCCACTGTCTGACACAAGAGTCACCAGTTTCATAGTTCATTCCTGATCACCTGAGACTGCCTAATGTCACTAGGTGTATTCCAAACACACCTCCCCTTCCATGCTTCCTCACTTACAGCATACCTAATATTTTGCTGGACCATTTCTCATCCTTGGCTAGTGCCACAAACTTGGTGTTAGATGGCAAACACAAGAAGTAATCTTCATCATCCACAATGGTCCCATCTTCTGCCAGTACCAAGGTGATGGGTTCCCGGGCCTTGTCAATAGCCAGAACACCACAAGCTGCAGAACAGAAAAAATACTTAATTACACAATAAAAGTAATTTTATTACTTTTAGCACTGCCCTTTTATTACCCTCAGCACAAACGATATGCAAGTCTCAGTGACTGAGGCTGGAGACCAGGACCTGTCTCCTCACAGTGCTGCACATTAGCTCTCTTTTAGCACATGCACACAGGTTTCCCCTCCAGAAATTAAAATCAGAATCATCAAGGTTGGAAGAGACCGTTAAGATCATCCAATGCAACTATTAACCCAGCACTGCCACTGTAACCACTAAATCACATCACCAGATCCAGATGCCTCTTACACAATCCTCACCTCCAAGGATGGTGACTCTATCACCTCTCTAGGCAACCTACTCCAATTCCCGACCACCCTAATATTTTCTAATACCTAACCTGAATCTCCCCTGTCTCAGCTTAAGGCCGTTTCCTCTGGTCCTCTCACTGCAGGCAGGGCAGAAGAGACCAGCTGTTTCTCCCTGCAAACCTTGGCACAAGCATCGGAGAGGGCGCATAGCAGTGAAAGCAATTCCCGGTGCTTATTCCCACCTCCCTTCGCTTCCCCCATGAGGAAGCGGCACCGGAGTCCCGCTCTCCCGTTGTGCGTTTCGCTGCCGTGGCTCAGCCCCGCCGCCTGCCAGCAGCCGCGGGCGGGCACGCCAGGGCTCAGGCCGGGGCTCACAGCGGGTCCCACAGCGGGTCCCACAGCCGGGCCCACAGCGGGTCCCCCAGCGGGGCCCACCGCCGGGCCCACAGCGGGG
>VZRQ01003867.1:299981-327986 GCA_013397975.1 Machaerirhynchus nigripectus | reverse complement strand
CACAGCGGGTCCCCCAGCGGGGCTCACAGCGGGTCCCACAGCGGGTCCCACAGCCGGGCTCACAGCGGGTCCCACAGCGGGGCTCACAGCGGGTCCCACAGCGGGTCGCAGCGCGGCCGCCGCTCACCTTTGTCGCGCAGCTCCCGCAGGCAGGACGCGGCCACGCCGTGCTGCTCCGGCCCGTCCCGCCGCCGCACCACGCAACGCTTCAGCCGCGCCGCCATCATCTGACGCTCGGCAATGCCCCAAGGGGCTTTTCCAGGCGGGGAAGGCGCTGCTGCCGCGGGAGGCGCCGCGGCCCGAGCGTCCCGGCCCGGCTGAGGCCGGGCACTCACGGCACCAGTACTTCCCCCGCGGGACGCATCGCTGCGCCGGCGTTCGACTCGCTGTGCCTGCGGCGCGGAGCGGAGGCGGGGGCGTTCCATCGGGCTATCGGGGATGGATTAGGCGCGCCTGGGAAGATGGCGGCCGCGGAGAGAGCGGAGCAGCCGGGGCAGGTGAGGGGGGTCGGGCCGGGGCCGGGCCGGGGGCCCCGGGGGGCTCCGGCACCCACCCCCTGTGCACCGCGGGGTCGGTGCTGCACCTGGGCTCCGTGCCCTGTGCGAGCAGGGGCTGTGCGGGGCTGGCTGAAGGGTGTGCAGGCCGGGCCCAGGGCACAGGCGTGTTGGCATTGCGGGTTTGTGTATGAAACTCATCAAGCAGTTGAATAGGAGAAGAATAAATACAAACACGGCCAGAGAGAAAGGAGACAGTGCGCAGCTGGGTTATAAAACTCGGTGGAACCCTGCGCAGGGTAAGAGTTGGACTCGATGATCCTTGTGGGTTCCTTCCATCTCAGAATATTCTATGATTCTATGACTAGTTAGACAAAAATATTGTCTCTACCGTGCAACTGCGAGGGACGGAGGGAGATCCTTGAGCCAAGAACATAAAAAGACAAAGCTGAATGGGGAGAGCAAAAAGAGAAATGGAAGTTCACTGGTTTGAGTGCTCAAAGTCACTAAAAGCTTAAGGTATTTTTAAACTGGGACATGAAATGAATCGGGCAGTCAGAGGAAAAAACAGAAGTGTGGTGTAGTTGTATATAGTATATACTCCTATATTCTTGAAGGCCTCTTCCAACCTGGATTCGATACTGTAGGTGTGATGTAGCTGTATAAAGTGTAGGTTTCCTCTCACTCACACTGTCTTGTTCATGATCTGGAGTCACTTGTATTTCACTGCAAACTCAACCCACCTCAAATTCAGTGACTTCCTGGAGCTCTCTCATCTCACCACTATCCCAGACAGGTTCCTGAGTGTGTGGTGCCAATGGAATTTGGTAAAGTCTTTTCAGTGCTCCCAGGGTCTCACTGCAGCAGCAGGAGAGGAAAGATCTGGCTGTGTGAGCAACTGGGAAGAAAACAGAGCAGTCCCCCACCAACATGTTGTTAGATGCAGCCACTCAAATCCGTCCAGGTTTGGCTAAATCACCACAAACCTCTCTGCTGATCCCTTTATTTTGGACTGAGGAGGCTGAGTATGTAGGGAAGGCTGTTGAACAAAACTGAAATAGAAATAAATTACATAAAATCAGTACTCTTGGCTAACCAGCACAGATCTGGGTTGTGAAAAGCCCAGTTACCAGGCTCACAGGAGGCAGGGCGGCTTTGCATCACCCGGGTGTTTTCGTCAGCCCCAGTGTGAGGTGCAGGCGTTACAGTCCATCCCTCACACTTCAAGTGAATGCTTCCAGAATGAGGAAACCTGAAACAATCTGTGACTGGTCCATAAGGCACATGGGCAGTCTACTGTGCTGGCAGTTTCTGAGAAAGAAATCTGGTTAATTGGCAAATGTGGTTGCCTAAAAAACATTCAGGTTCTTTTTAGTTTGGATATTGTATTTTCCCACTGCACACTTAAAACCCCCCTCATTTATTTAGTGTTGCTTTACCTCAAAATAAGGTTCAGTGTTTGGAAATGGAAAATTCTTGGTTTTTAACAGGCCTTATAAATGTAGCCAGAGAACCCTCTGGGTTTTGAAGGTAAAGATGAAGAATCAGATTCTGTCCCATCGCATGTAGCAATGCTGGATCCTCAGGAAATACCAAGTTACTTGCACCCCTTTCAGTGTTGCCCGGGAAAAGGGGGTGTGATTGAAGGATATATAGTACAGTGGGTGACTTTTCAAGGGGACAGTTTTGGAATTAAACAAACCAATGAAAATATCCTTACAAGTCTCACAGAATGTAAACACCACTCCTCTTACACAACTATTGCAGTTTTGACACTGTTATCAATGCATAGAAAGTTGTCCCCATTGCACTCTAAACGTTTAGAGAATTTAATAAAGTATTTGCTTTCTGCCACTGGTGATGTTTGTTTATTTATTGCCAAGCTTTCAACATGAGGCTGTGAGTAGTGGCACTGCCTCACTTAACATGTTTATGTTTGGGCCCCATCATGTTTTCTATTACAAATCAAGTTAATTTAGATGCTGAAAAGGGAGTGTCAGATGTCTTATGGCTTATTATCTGTTTTTCTTAGTTTAATTTTCTCATTCTCATGAATTGCCTCAGGCAGTGTGGGGAGAGGGGAGTATTGCAGCTCAAATGAAATAGTTTATGTAGATAGAATTATGTTCTAAAGGCAATAAGTATTTCTACCACAGATTTTAAAACACTTTGTTTTGTTTAGAAATCATGTTCTTGGGCCTTTAGCAATGTCTTTACTAAAAATAAGCAAAAGAAAAGATCCTGCTTCTCTGTTACTGTTTTTTATAGTAAAAGAAGGAGGAGAGCAAGGCTGTGGTGTAGCCTGTGAACAGGATAACCAGTTTCAGATTTATCTTGGCTATCAACATTTCTGTAATGCTAAATACTTTGGCAATATGTTTGGTGACTCTTCTTGGTGGAGCCTGGCAGCAGACCAGTCCTCTGGCATTCCAGTTAACCATAAATCCCAGTAGTGTGAGAAAAATTAAAATTCTTTGATGTTAATTGGCAGTGGTGTTGTTGAATCTACCAACTGTGGTTGGTAGCTGTGTGTTTCTTTGCGTAAGCAAGTAGTTAAAGCAAATTTCAAAGATGTTGAAAGGTGCCTGATTTGTTGCTCCAGAGACTTAATTCCCTAGTTGCACTGTTAGTCAATATATTGGTAAATTTTCCTCCCCACTCGCCTGTAGCTCTTGGCTGATAAGCCTCTGTATTCCATGCCTTAAAGGATGGTTTTCGTGTTGAAGGTGAATGGTCTCTAAATGGTGATGCTCATGATTTTCATTAAACACAGACTATTAAACAGCTGTTGCTGACATGTCCCAGAGGGTAACAGTCCCCTGCCCTACAAGACTAGTTCCTTTGCCTTTAGTTGGAAATCTGACTGGAAGGGAAATACAGATCTCATTTAAAATTGTGGCAGCTTTGGACAATGTACTCAAAGTACCATAAGTGATCCAACTCATCATTTAGGTGCCATCAGGGCTATGAGCACATGGCAGAATTGATGAGCATTTGTCTTCAGAATCAAGACTCTTCCTGTCAATATAATTATGACATGTTTTCTCACTGTAACCCAAGTTTCATTTCAAATTCTTGGAGCAGTTTCCCAGGTTGGCCAAATACTGTGTGGAGTGACAGTCCATGAATGTGATGGTCCATAAATATTAGTGCAGCTCTTTAGGGCAGAGCTCTAGTACTTAGGATGCTCTGGGAATTTCCTGAGGATATGAATTCAGTGGTGGGCCCTTCCTTCCTTCCTTCCTCCCACCCAGAAGTTATGGCAAGTGATCCCAGAGAATCCCTGCCCACCTGTGAGGTCTGGCTGGGTCCTGGTGATGATCCTTGTCTGGAAGCAGATGAGTTGCAGTATATTTGAGTTTCTGGCACCCTCTTGTGGTAAATACTTACTTTATCTATATTGTTTTTGTGTATTTTGCAAATGGGAGAAATAAATCTTGAGATACTTTAAAGGTGAGGTATATTGCCTAAAAATGAGGAATAGAATTGTAGGACAAAAGGTCACTTAAGAACCTTGGTCCTATCACTGAACTGTTTTATTTTTCCCTGTACTCAGTGAATGGGACCCCTTTACCCTAAATGAGCCTCAAAACTTGTCTTAATTCCTAGCCAAACTGCATTTTTTCACCATTGAGATCACCAGTATGTGTTACCTCTCCTACAATGGAAGACCTCAGGTGGAAACAGTGTGGTTTAGACCATCTTAACATCAGGTGGACCCTGTTTGAAAGAAATTTGTTGACCAAGATAAGTTTATTTTATGGTAAAACTTAGGCATCTCTACCTAGGGGGAGAGCTGGTCCATTCAAGTTACATGGAGATCAAACTGCTGTCCTTGGCAGTGAAGAAAAGTGCAGAGAATAATTCTGTAACATGAGGGACTGTGGGGAAGTGTTGGGTCTGTTCTTGAGCAGTGAGTGAATATGAGCAAAATTGTGGGAGAATGGGAGCTCTGGAATTTTGAATTCTAGTCTAATCTTTGGCTGTCTGTCCCACTTCAATCAAACAGTTTCTTCTTCCTCTTGTTCACCACTTGTTCCTAGTGTGCAAGGTGAAGTGTTCAGCATCTGCCCTAAAACTTCATCTCTTAATTATGTGTGGGAAACAAGGATTGTCCCGGTACTGCTGAGGGTTTGTGAGGTTTAGGTAAATTGTGGTTGTTCTGAAATCTTCAGAAGAATGGTTCAGAAACCAGAGGGTGCATTACAGGATCATGGAAATGGGAGAAGTATTTCAAAATGTGTGTCAGGGTGGCCACTACTCTTGTGCCATCTCTCAGGAGTCTTACTGGCTCTCACTGCTGACTCCCTAAAATCAGTTTTGCAGATTCTGTTAATTTCCATGTTTTAAATGGGGAATTAATATTTTTTCTGTGATTCTGACCTTGTCTTCAGTCCTCCCCAGAAGTGCTGCTGATAGCACAGACAAATGTGCCTGCCTAAATCCTGCTCACAGGAGCCTTCCAGATGAATGTTTCTAACGGTGTCCATCGGGTGGCAATGTGACCCCACTCTTTTTCTGCTTCACAGGCTGGCTCCTGCCCTGCGACTGAGAACGCCGCATCTCGGGAGCCGCTGGTAAGTTCCTCGAGAAGCGGCATAGAATTTCGTGTTGATAACACATGAGGTGTTCTCTTTGCCGCATCATTTTTCAGCCTTTGTTTAGCTTTTTTGAGGAGCAGGTGCTTTGTGGAAAAGGTGTAAACTGCCGCAGGTGGCCATGCTGTTCACACCTCTGAATTCTGATCTGTAGCCACAACCCCCCCGTGAGCCTGGGGTTACACATGGGCGGCCTGGGCCGCTGCCTGTCCTGAGCATGTGCTCTTGATCAGAGCCTCCTTAGGAAAGAGTCTGAAGAAAGCCCTGTGCAGCAGATTCGTGCTGTTGTACTCTTAGAAAAACCCCTCTGCTGCTCAGAGACCTCATTCAAGCTGTCTTTATATTCAGAGGCACTCAGAGTGAGCTTAGAAATGTTTGTCAGCTGGCAGTGTGTGTAATCCAATGTTTTTACTCTAGAAGCATTTTGGAAAGGGCCCTGGGATTTTTTGTGTATGAGGGTAACTAAGAGAACCCTGTTTGGTTTGCTCTTTTATGGTGATGCAGAGTGGGAAGTGAGCCACTACTCCTGGAACTGCAGTATATGGTTTTTTACAACCTTGTTTTTTTTTTCTTCCTTCCTCCTCAGTCATCTATAAGTCAGCCAAAACCTTGACAAAATTCTTAAATTCTTAGCCAGTGTTTTTGTCCTAAATATATAAATCTCTGAGTTTCTTCTGCAGCTTTCATTTGTTGATCATAGTGAATACAAGCTGTTTGCAGGGAGAAAACTTAAGTACTTGTGGCACTGGCCACATCAAAGTATTTTTATCAAGTAATTCTGACCTAGAGAACCCAGGAAATAATTTTTAAAAAAGAAAGATGTGAATAAAGACTATGAACTGAGAAAAGTCAGTAAAATGCATCTCATGAAAGGGCTGTTTGTGAATTCTGTTGCAGTGACAGTCTTTCTAGTAACACTGTGCCATCCCTTAATTGCATGGATATCTGTACATGAGATTACCCGAAGTTGTTATTGACACCATGTGCTTTGTGGTGGATTTGGTGGTTTGTTTTTGGAGGGGTTGGTTGTCTCTTCTTTAGGAAGGTCGGGGCAGGCAGCAGATCATCACAGCTTGTGCTGGTCAACAGCTTGTTCTTTCTCAAGGCAGATTCTGACATTATCTTCGGTATAATTAATTTCTTACTGTATGTGTGACTGCAGAATTGCTCAGAGGAAGTGCATAGCAGTTCTGTATCTTTCTGTTTGGGTGGATATTCTTACTACATAAAATTATTTATACACTTAAAGAACTGCAACATAAACTATATTCTCACGATGGTGAGTCTAGCTTGTGAGCTAATTAGAGCCCTCTGAAAGGTGGAGGTTTCCTTCTTCTTTTTTCATTAACTTTTTTTAAATAATAAACTCTTACAGTCTTTGTCACATTTGTTTAGGAGTCATTATTGCTTCCATCTGCTCCTCCTCTGTAGATGCCTTATTAAATGAGCAATTCAGGTCTGTGAGCCAGATGACCTGACTTCCACCATCCTGCTGTGGCTTCCCTGTGGCCAGGATCATGCACGCTGCCTTCCACACATGCAGGAGATCCTGGCGGGTAAACCAGACTCGTAGGCACATGGTGCTGTGTCATAAAAGTGCTTACGGAAACACCAGAGCACACTGTGGCATGAGTCCAACAGACGGCTCTGTGGGGGAGCTGTGTGCTCGGGGGTATCATCCTGGACTTCACATTTGGTGGTAGGCAGTTGAAGAGTCCAGAGGAGGGAGGAAAGTCTCATGACCAAATTCTGCTCTGCACCCCCTCACCCTTTATGACGTTAGTGGCGAGTGGAAGGACTCGGTGCTTCACAGGACAGGCCTGTTTGGAACATACCAGCGCACAAGAATGGGAAAGCAATAGAGTTAAAACACCTCACATTGTATCAGCAGAAGTTGTTACAGACTCAGGCTGGTTTTTCTTTGGATTTGTGATTCTGATGATGAAAGATTCTATCCTTCTAGGTGCTAAGTACAGCACCTTGCCCTGTGCACAGGGGCACTGTCTTCTGCCTACCCTGTACCCCCGCCTACATCCAGAAGAAGCCAGGATTCCTAGTTTGCACAAGGACTTCAGCATCCTGCAAGGTCCTGTAGCAGACCCAGCCTGACATGTCATGCTGTGTCCTGCTTATGAGTCTTCCAGGATACCTTGTAAAGGTTTATGGCCTTACTGAGCCCTTCAGAATGCAGCCCTACAAACTCATGTCACAATCCAAACTGCTCTTTCTCCCACCCACTTTTGATGTTTTGAGCCACCAAACCAGAGATAACAGACTCCATGTCCATGCCACTAATCCCTTGAGTTGTCCAGTGTCCTTACAGTAAACTGTCCCAGCTGAAAAAATACTCCCTAGCAGGAGGTCACTGTGTTAGAGCAGTGACAGTGGCGGGTGAGTGGGAGGGGGCTGGGGACAGCTATAATTCCTGCAGCAGAGCGGACACTCATTTCCCCGGCTGTCGGTCTTGGCCCATTAAAATTTGCCGTGTAGCTCCGTAGTGGGAAGTGTAACCTTGTGTTCACGGAGTGTCAGCATCTCGCTCTGCTGCTGTTTACAGCCACGTTTGTCATCGTCAGTGCGGGATCAGCTTCTCCTTGAGTCTGGCTTATCAGTGAACACTGCTGCATCCCCTGCTGCTTGGAGCAGCCACCTCTGATAAGCCTCTGAACACTTGTGGAATTGGAATAGGTTTGTTTTTTTACAGCCACTCAAAGCAAAGTCCTGGGATGTGCAAAGGATGTGCATAGGACATAGGACAAACTCTCTTTCAGTGAGGCTAAACCGTTAGAAAATCCCCTTGATATCAGGACTCTGTGTTTCCTTGGTCTAACACCTCTCCAGAATGTATTTAAATAATCTGTTTAGCTTGTTCTTTTTCTCACTAGCAGAGTCTTGTAGCTTTTTAACCATCCTGTGCTGCTTTTGAGGTGTTTTCAAGAGCTTGAATATTTTTGCTGTTGGCCTTTGCTTTCTGCCCAATCTGCTGCAGCCTAATTACAGCTCTGAAGGTTGTGCCTGTAAGAGCCTTCAACAGAAACCTGGGCTGTAGGGAGAACCTAAGGAAGGAGAGCTGTCAGTGAGGCCTTTCAACATGCTGCTTGTTTGTTTGGGTTTTTTTTCTGTCACGAAACATACTCATTCCCTAGCTGGTGCTTGGTATCTGGAAGAAGTACTAGTTATAAATATGAAAGTACTGGTTGTAAATGTAAAACACTCTGTTGGTTGCTCACTAAGTTACAAAATCCCTGGATCAGGGTTCTTTTGCAGATTATTTAATTTTTCTTCTTTTATTTTTAGCATGTTCTGTTTCTTTCTATTTCCTGCTGCAGATGAGAGCAGTTAACACTGAAATATGGACATTTTATTCCTTTTTTTACTGTTTTAGGCTGTTGAAAGGTACACTTTAACAAGAATTACTGCTGCCTCTATAGCAATTAATGTAGAGTTTGTTGGAATGTGCTGGAGCCCTCGTGGCTTTTCCCCACCCTTTGTTAAATTGATTTTCAAATATTTAAGGGTCAGGGTAATGGCCAGAACACTTTTAACTTCCCTTTTTGTGCAAGCATCACAGAGTACACGGCAGTGAGTGACAGACAGTAGAATTATTAAATCCTTTCTGTTTTGTTGTCTCATTTCACACCTTATCTCCTCTGTTGAGCTTCCTCTCAAGTAGAATGTGAGTACAGAAAATTTCATTTAGGTTTCTGAGAAAGGAACTTTGCAATTGAGATTTTACTTTTAGCTCTAACTGGTGTAATTAGAAGTTGATGGAGACTGACACTAACAAATACTGTTGTCTTTACCATTTGAACAAAACCATGAGTGGGAATGAGGAGAGGCTACAGATTTCTGTCACAAGATTTGAGAGAGCTTGTCGGGGTTCATTTTAGGTAAGAGTACTCAGAGTCCACTTTTTTATAAACAAACCATTGGGCAAATTGAGAATCCATGTCCCTCTTCTTATGAAGGAGCAGAGAGATGCTTTTTCTGTCCTGTCAAACCCTACAGAAAACGAGATACATGAGAAGTTCTTCTTTGCCTGAAATCACTGTTTGAAATGAAATCAAGAATGGTATTTTCACTGAAAAACTCGTACTTTGTTTTCTAGAACACATTCTTTAGCAAGGGATACCTTGTAATATCCTTATCCTTTCTTTTACATTTCAAAGGTCTTAGTCTAGAGTTGTAGAAAATTACGGTGGTTTTTGTTTGTTTGTTTGTTTTTTTAAGAAGAACTTTTTTTTCCCAGAAGTGATATGAGGGACTGGAGTGTGCTGGAGGAACACTCCCCATCACACTTCTGTCTTCCATTTTCCCACCCTTTATTGTTTAAGACAAGATTTATACCTGTTTACTGTACAAATTTTCCGTCTGCCACAATGGTTTGTTCCTAGTGGTGGCGTACACTGAATGATTCTCTAAAAGTAAATCTATCCAGAGGGGATTTCCAGACAGCCAGAGTCAGTAGGCAACTAACTTACAGCCCCCAGGGAAACATTAGTCAGGGTAATTTACCACTGTCAGCAGGAGAGGGAGAGAGACCTCAGCTCCACGACCTCCCGCCCGGGCAGGAACCTCGTGTGTGATGATGCTGCAGTTGGTTTGGGGAGGACCTGGAGGTGCTGCTGTGACGTCCCAGTGTGGGTCAGTAATTCCACCAGGCTGTTTAGGGCAATTGCTGTGCAGATTTTGGGTTTAGTGGGCCCTGAACAGGGAGCCAGAGGTGTGTGACCGCCACACACAATGTCCTTTGGTTTGCTGCAAAGAGAGCTCTGTGATTTACTAAGCAGAGCTCTCTTGTGTTTGACCTTCTGATAAGTTCGAGATTATTGGGTTTTGCCTGTTTTTCTCTCTTTCTTCTGGGTGTTCATTGACTTCTTTTGTCGTTCATGCAAAGTGCACTCGTTTAATCTGTCGATTCCTTTCACTCTGTTGATTTAGACAAATATATTAATGTGTGCCAAGCACACAGATGCAAATTGACTTACTGAGCATAGTTAAAGAAACACTGTCATACCAGGTTAAACTGTCCATTTGAGGTCAGCGCGAAAGTTTGGAATTCCTTTAAATTTCAATTTTAAAAGAGGGTAGACTCTGATAGTTTGGGATATAACTTGCATTATAGCATTATATATCAGTTTATGAGAGCTAGAAACTTGCAGTAGTCACAGGCCAAAGCAGGTTTAAGACCCGATCAGCCTGTACAAAGTGTACTGGTGGCTCTGGCTGTCCCCAAGATCTGACAGGTTAAATGGCACTTCAGAGTGGTGGACGAGGCAGTACAACCAGGACAGGGACAGTTTTTCTCTGTCACTGACAGGGGCAGGAGTTAGTAGTTTATATTCTTTTTTGTGCACCTGTGCAGAAAAGAGCTCTGAAAGCAGTTCCCACTTGCTTTTCAACAACAACATCACTGGTCAAAAGACTTTTAAAATGCTCTTAAAATAGTTGCAATACTCTAAGTTGTTCTTTACAAACACACAGGAAAATTAAAGTACAGGGAGTTAGGTTAGAGTCTTCTATAATGTCAGTTATGATTTGACTACCAGAGATCCCAAATGTCGCACTGAAGGTAAAATGGAAGTTACAGTGTTTTGAGACACTGGAAAAACACACCGGCACACAGTTAGGAAATACTTAATGCTTGATATTTTCCCCTTGAAAGAACCAAATTTTTTATGTTCATGTGATGTTTTCAGGGTCTGAAGGTGCTACATGTACAATCAGTATTTTACAGCTCATGTCCTCCTTTGCTCAGCTGGCAAGAGGATTGGAAGCACTTTGCTGTGAACACCCCAGCTGTTGGGATGGGGGCACAGCAGAGGTACCTGCACTGGTAATGGTTATGGGTTCAAGGTGGGATAAAGGCATCGTTGCTGCTCTGGATGTAGGAGCTTTGCTATGTGCAGAGCAGCTTGTAGAGGGCAGCAACTGCCCACAGTTCTCTCTGCTTGGGGAGAGGAGGGACCAGCTGAAGAACTTCACCAGAGTGACTGACTGCCTTTTTAGCTTCTTGAAATAACTTTATGCAGGAACTTGTTCTTTGGAGTGCCTCTTGGCTCCACAGTACTAAATTCCTACTCTGAAAAGTGTTGCTAGAGATTGTTAATTCCTCTCCTGCCTCTAACACCACTGGAGAGTTGGACTCCTTTTGCCCAGGTGCTGCCCGTGTCATTATTACTGCAATCAAAAAGAGTCTAGTGACAGCCTGTGATCCATAAAAGATTAGAGCTGCCTACGTGGGATAACTTCCCTCATTTCTTGCCTTCCTCCTTCCTTCTTGGCCTTCCTCTCCTACTTTTACGTGGGAGATCATGCCATTAGAAAACACTTGCAATGTCTGTGGCATCTTTATTGTGCCTCAGATATGTTCATCACATTAGAAGTGAGGTAGCAGGGGGACAAAAGGCAGAGTATGCAAGAACATTCTCTGATCTTGATACACAGGAATACATTCTTCAGATTCTTCTGATGCCAGCACCTTCAGAACCAAGATCTGCCAAACTAGGAAGTTGAGAGTTGATATAAAGCTTGGATTGGGAGTCCCTGACCAACTTACTTGAGAAGGAATTTTCACTGCTTTTCATATTTCTTGTATTTCTCCATATGTCACTTACATTGCAAATCCTTCCAAACAGCCTAATAATTTTCAGGGGTTTTCATTTGTTTTTGTTTTGTATGCACATTTACATAGCTCCTCTCTTTGTTACATTGTAGAAACTGTGTCCTCTTCCTAGCTGTGACCCCCTAACACACCACTGCTACTTTGAAAAGTGTCATTCTGGAAAAATAATGAAGAAAATATGCATGGCTTTCTAGTAAAGTGATTTTACAGCTGGAGAGAAGCAAGAGGGGGCACTCACAGTATGTGCCACCTCTTTACATTATCTGTTTCATCTTCTGGTCAGAGCAGAATTCTCCTCTGCTGTCAGTGTTCTGGTGTTTTGTTGAGCATCTGAATGGCCTGAATGATGGTATTCCTTGGGATACAGTTCAACAGTAGAGGACATCTTGCTCGAATGGAGATACCCAGCTATACAGAGAGAATTTCCTGTGTCTTCTAGCTTGCTTCTCCTGTTTGTTTTGTGTGCCATCCTGAGTGATTTCTTTCCTCCTTAAGCATCTGCACCCTTCAGATGTTTGCAGACAGTTAGCACGTAATTTCTCCTTCCCCCCACCCCCATCCTGGTCCCTTAGCCAAGCTCTACATATTTAGCTCATTTAATCTTTCCTCATAAGTCAAGCCCATAATTGACAGCTCTGACACAGGGAGTCGTATTGGTTGCACATGCTGCCACCAGGATGTAAATACTTTCTGTGCAGTGATTGAGAATTACAGACAAGACTGAGACGAGCCTGCCCCCGACCCCCCAACACTGGATTTTTGAAAACCCTTTTCTCAACTCAGGTTGCCACAATTCCATAAAGATGGACTTAGTTTCCAGTCTAATGGTCAGCTGCCAAACACCCAGTAGGCCTCCAAGCAGTGGTGTCAGGTCCCTTGGGAAATTCAGTGCTGACGCCCCAAAAGATTCCAGTCTAAATTCTTATGGAGGTGGTGCTGTTGTCCGGACTTCCCCTGCCAGGCATGCAGGTGCCTCGGGCTGCTGAGGGCTGTTCCTCCTGGGCAGGCAGAGCTGAGCTCCCTGAAGGGAATGGGTCCTTCACGGTCTCTGCCAAGAGGAAGCTCAGGGTGCCACCGATCCCGCTGGCACGGCTGTGAACGAGTTCAGGGTTCTTGCTTGTACTTGCAGGAGCTGGGAACCTGGAAAGGTATTGCATTGGAGGAAGAGGTAGTTGCATGTCCATGAATTGGCACACCCAGATCTGTTTCCAGCTAAACGTATTTGGAGGTTGCTTTAGATGACTTGTCTTCTCAGGTTTGTTGCATTCTCCTGAAGATGATGGGTGAGCTAAGCAAAGTTGGGGAACTGGTAAATGACCTGCCTGGCTTCTAATGTGTGTTCTGTGAGGCTTCATATGCTGCAGCTTCCCCAGCGGGGTTGGTTCACAAACATTACATGTATTATTGCCAAGCATGCAGCATAAAGAGAACGTTTATGAAAGGGAATATCAGAGGAAACATTATAGCAGGGACCTTATAGCCTTTCCATTATTATGGTTTAAATCTTGACATGGTCTTTATTTGCAGTGACACTGGGACCAGTAAAAAGTGTTTTTTCTCTTCCCCTCCCCTCCCCTTTCTCCCTCCTTTTCATTCTTTTCTTCCACATCCTGTTCTGAAGCTGTGGTGCAGAGATACAAATCGTTAAACATGCGCGTCCTCGGAGAGCCAGGTTTCAGTTTGTGTGGAATCAGCCCCTTTTGACTCAGAAGTTGGAAACCAGATGACTCACAGTGATGCATGTTTGTTGTTTTTAATAACTGTCATTTTGCAAAATACGGTCAAAGCTTCAAACCATGACTTCTGGAGTAGGGGTGGTGTGTATTTATTTTTAATTTGGGAGACTATAAGATGGAATGAGTTTGTTGCTGCAGTCTTCCCTTCAAATCTGGAGTGGAATAAAACTACAGCATTAAAAATGTGAAAGATTTTAGACAAAATTCTTTCCTGTTACCTGAAAAAAAATTTACTTTCTTAATCAATTACTTGAAAAGGCTCCAGGTGCCAAACATCTGGTGGGATTGTAGGCCCCTGGTTTATGTTTATGTTTTTTAATATATACCCAAAGGGACAGGTTCCTTAAAAAGGAAGCAGTCAGATGTTTTGAATTTGTGGAGTTTGAAAAAAATAAATGCCATTTCTGCTTTACCATTTCTATTTCTAACAAAATTGTCATCTATCTCCTTTCATTTAAAGGAAGGTAGCAAATATAGTATTTTAGTGGCAAAATTCTCCATTGGTAAAATCTCTTAGCAGTATGGAAAATATGAAAATAGCTACACATTTGATTTTCTAGAGATTTATTACTGCTTGTACAGCAGTTTGTAAACTCTAAGCTCAGTGTTAAGTGCTTTATGGGTTTTTTTTGTGTTTTACTTCTTAATTTGCCTCAAGAAGTATTGTTGTAATTTGTTGAAGTTCTACAGGTTTGTTTTGCAGGTCATTTAATTTGAAGTGCGAATTTACAGCCCCTCCCTCTCAGCAGAGGGGTACCAGGATAAAATCTATGTGAGAACAGGATTTGACCCTAAGTGTAAAAGGGGCCTTGTGACAGAATTTGTCATGGCCATGGGTTTTCCTCCAGTTCAGTTCTCAGATTTGGGTGCTTTGTAACCATGTCTGTCATGATTTATATTATGGTCTGTTGCAATTGCTGTTGCACAATGAAGGGCTGTGCTCTAGTCCAAGGGAGGCAGACTCCCAGCGTACCTCAGCCTGTTGCTTCTTGTTAGAGAGAGAAAAAGCAGCTACTGATTTAAAACAGAGAGTTCAAGTGTGGGTTCTGCATTTAGGCTGAGATGGGACATCTCTCTAGTAGTAAAAGTGCTGCAAGAAGCACATTGTCTTTGCTCTGAGGAAATATGCATCTATGTGCTGGCTACTGCTGGCCAGCTGTGGTCTGATTCCTTATTCCTGTCAGGAAAGAAATGGGTTTTGGTCTTTATTGTTTTAAAGTAAATGTACTTGCTTGTGAAAGATAGTGAAGTGGTGGCTTTGGAGGCTTCAATTGTCCTCTCACTGCAAGCTGTGACAGCAGCAGAGCAGGATTCCCCACCATGATATGGAGGGATGCCCCTTGTCCCCAAGAGACGAGACGAGAGTTCAGTCTCTCACCCATTCGGTGCCTGACTTCCCTCTGAAGCTGCCAAGAAGGATGCCAGTTTTTCCATTTAGCTGACTATTGTATAGACCTTAAAAGGGAAGGTTTTAATGCAGTTGGCTGTGATATAGACTGTTAAAGGGAAGTTATTTATTTTAACTGGCTGCTGTATGGATTATTACGAGGGCATTCTTTCAGCTGCAGCTGTATATTGACTGGTGGATGTGCTGGGCTGTATTGGTAGTAGCTGTCATATTGACTGTTACAGAAAAGATCTGTATTTAAGCCATAACACTGCACTGGGATCTCCCAGGCAGGATATTAATGCTAATTCATCTGCTCACCCCCTGCTGTGAGTGTTATTTGTTTAAATCTGTAGAATCCCACAGCGCATTTATATCCTCGCTAGAGTGAGCTCCGCTCCCTGTAATTATTTAACATTATATGCTGATATAAATTGTAACAGTTAAAGAATGGTAATGAGTAGCAAAAAAACACAAACTTAACCTTAGAAATGGCAGAGTCAGCTCTTAAAACAACAGCTAGCAACTTTCACTGTTCGCTGTCTTTTCCCAAGTCCATATGCACAATATTGTGCATACATTATGTGTGTGCGTGTGTGTTCATGCTCGCACTGGCAGCGGTGCCAGGCAGGGCTGTAATTATGCAGAATGTACTGTGAAACTTATGCACACTCTTAATTACATACAGTGCCTACGTACAGCAAGTTTTATCTCTCTGCAGCTCAGCTCCTTGATGAGTTGCTCTGATAGGTGATTGGAGTTGGGGCCACCACGTTGAAGGAGGGAGTGGAACCCCTGGATTCTCCTCCCGGGGAATTGTGTCCCAAGGTTAATCTGAAAGCCATCGGGTGTCACTGTTGCTCTGTGTAGCCTCAGCTGGTAGTGGATTTGTGTGGCAGTAAAAACTGGACTTTGGAGGTAGTATTTTTGGCTATAAACATCCAAGGCATTTACACATGATTTATATATAAAGTGCATGTCCATACACACCATTTAAGTGTGGGTGGAGTGAGTGGAGGTAGCTCTGTTGTGTGTTAGCTGACTTTTTTCTTTGCCGTTTCTGTTGCCTGTTATAGCATTTGTGTCCCAAAGTGCCACACAGGATGGGCAGGTACCGCTGAATAGCTTTGCATTCTGCTCTGGAAGTGACTGTGGTTCACCAGCAGAGATGACCTGATTTCTGCATGTAATTTGCCTGTGAACATTAACCTGTGAGCAAATTTTTGGATTTATGATGTGACAACTGTGGTGTAGAAACAGCAGAATTATATTCAGTTTAGATTTCTTAAGAGCTTGGGAACTACAGGGATTAAAAGGTACTGTAGACATTTTTAAGCTGTAATATGTGTGTCAAAACTCATTGAAAAATCAGGTTTGCGTTCAAACAGTTCATCAATAGCATAAAAAAAATTCACCAACTTAAAATGGAGATGTCAGAGAAAAGCCTTGTAAATAGCAAAGAAAATGTGTTTTAAAAAGGCTTTATAGTCTGTGTCCCTTCTGATTTCGGGTAGGGAGTAGAAGCTGGAGTAAGAGGAGCTGAGCTTGTGCTTGATTTGCAGAGCAGCGTGATGGTCGGTTGGGCTGCGTTGGCAGCATGGACCTGTGCCAGACTTCACCACAATTCATACTGTGTCAGTTTAATAAATGCACTACTTAAATTATGAAATTACAAAAGAAAAAAGAGAATGCACTTATTCAGACTCTTAATACATTAAAAATAAGGCATTAAAACACTGCCTTTTTTTTTTTCCTTCCAGAATCAATAATGAACAGGAAGGGTTGTAGACATTAACAGTCATGGACATTCAAGCTCTTATACATAAATTATCTTAGAAAAATGCACATACGACTTGAATAATGTAAATACATTAATGCATTTAATAATTTAAACATTAAAGCGCATTCAGGAATTCGTGGCAGAAGCTGTTCTGAGATAAGGAACAGTCCTGGAAGTTGTGTGTCCCAAGATCGATGACTGGCTTCTCCTTGAGAAAACTCTCTGGGGAAGTCAGGCTGTACAACTGCAGTGACCGCCTGTCCCAAGGAATCCCAGGGCATTACCAGCTCTCCTGCATTCCACCTCCTGTTCTCTCTCTGCCACATGCATGAACACTTCCGTACAGGACATATCGGGGTCCACAAAAGACCAGGGTGCATTTCGACTTTTTTTTTTTTTACTGTGTGGATTGCAGTTTGTCCAGAAATTAGGTGAAACAGCTTCAGAGAATGAAAACTGTCAGTTGGAGAGAGTGAGGTGTGGGGAAGAAGTGCTCTCCAGGAATGCTTGGCTCTTTCTTGAAGCCCTGAAAATCACAAGGTTGGCTCCAGTGTAATGACAAATAAGGGCATTTAATCTGTTCTTGCTCCTCTGCTCTTTGACCCACCTTCAGCACTGCAGAAGCACCTAACAGGAACACCAAGGTCCTCTCACACAATGCATTTTCCTGAGGATTTTGAGCTATGTCATTTTTGCTGATGTACTTAAATTTGAAAGGTGTTGTATCCACCCCTCATGCCACTTTTCCTGGGTTCATAGCCTTGCTTTTCTTGCCTCTCCTGCAGGCAGGTGCTTTAGAGGTCATTTGCACCCTACAGCCCCACTTGTGGAGTGGTGTAAGGTATCGTGCTTAGGCCTAGATACTGATGGAGCTAATGATGGATCTAATAAAAAAGAGCTTAGTCTGATCCCAAAGGGAGAAGAGTTGGGTTGGTTAATTAAAGGAGCCTGGCACAGAGCACCTAGTAATTATAGGTGCAAGAAGTCTGAATTTGAAGAGGATGGTGCAGCTGGAGAGGGATAGGGAGGCACCCAGAGCTCTGCAGGCTGTGGGCAAGAATGCAGCAAAACCAGATCTGGAAATCAGACTCTGGCAGAATTCCTTGGTGAATTCTTATTTATTCCATTTTTTAATGAGGACCTGAATCTCTCGTTATGCATTTATGTTTTTGCATGCACATGCGTATGTACAATTCTAGTTACACCCTATGGCTGGGAGGGTGATTTTATTAAAGACCAGAAGATTGAGAGACAGATGTTTTAAGAGACACAGGCCTTGCCCTATAGTAGTTTGGGATAATTAATGCTGACTGCTGCATTGGTTGTATTATCAGTGCTGCTAGGTTGTTATCTCCAGCATCATCCCAACACCCAGGAGCCTGTATCACTGTGGGGCAGAGGGGCTGATGCCACCAGGACCTGCTGGGAAATTGCTCCTGAACTCTTATGTAGGTGTAGGGTGGGGAGCAATGCTGTGTCATCACATTGTCATCACGAGGGCTATGTCTCTTTATAGTTAAGTTCCTTAAAGCAGAATTTCTCAAACTTAGGTTAGAACTCCAAAGGGATGCAAAGGCTTCAAAGGAAGTCACAAAGTCACTCACCAGTAAACAGCTTTCTCCTTGTAATTGCTATTTGGAGCTCTGTTCCTCTGAGTTTGAAGAGGTAGCATTTACTTCAGTAATGCTTATTTTCCTGAAGGAACTTAATGCCATCTCAGCTGAGGAATGTGGGATGAGCCACCACAATAAATGAGTGAAAAAGGGAGTCAAGCTTGCATAAATTTTGAGAAGCCGTGCTTTAGCAGATTTTATTTTCTGGGGTTAAGTTCTGCAAATCCCGAAATGCCCGAGATGGATCTATTAGCTTCACCAGATGAAACAGAGGCAGTTATTTTGTTCCCAGTGGATTTCTCAGTAGACCCCATCTGGGGAAGGTAGGACTGTCTGTGCAAAATGTATCATTAGTTTTAGTGCTCAGGACTAAATAATCAATCCAGGAAACTGTAGGTCTTCTTCTGTCCTTTTACTTAATGTGCTGTATAGTGATAGGTGGATCACATTAGAAAATGAAATGTTAGTTCTAAGGATTTTAGATCAAAAGATGAAAAGTACCAGTTTTTCTGACTGTAGGAGAAGATGGTACACAGAAGAAAACTGCTCTGAGTATTTGACTTGTGTACTGACCATATGTATGTGGCTCCTTGGCTGTCCTAAGTGTAAAATATACAAATGTTAACTTAAGACACCTTTTTTTTAACTGTTGAAATGGCCAGAAGAATGCTCGTGGTCATTTTGTCCGGTTCTGGTGAGTTTATAGCTCTGATCACCTGTACAAAGCCAGAACTGAATGCCCTCTGTTTTCCCACCTGGAGCAGGCAGTGCCCCTGTGTACAGGGAATACACCTCAAGCCTCCCACACCTGAAAGGGCGCAGCGTCGCTGGTGGTAGGAAGGGGTGTGTCTGTTGGATGTGGGAAGCTCCTGCAGGGGATTTTTCATAATCCTGCTGAGGAAAGGACTCGAGCGATGGGGTGCTCTGGATGTGGCCTGCAGGGAAAGCAGAGGAGTGGGTGGGGAACTCCCTGGGCTCTCATGGCTTAACAGCTGCATTTAGCTGGATTTAGGAGGTATAAGCATTTATGATAAATTCTGCTGCTGTATCACAGCCTGCTTTCTGCTTTTCTAGCTTCGTCTCCATGGGGGTATTCCATATGTTATCCCATTTCACAGCCTGAACTTTTCCCCCTACTTAGAGGATTACGTGGGGCAGAGATGTAAGAAGAAAGGGAATCTTGACACTACCCCACCTTTTTATCTCTGTAACTCCATGTATATCTATTTGTCTGCTCTCACGGGGGCCAGGCCTTCTGCCTTCCAAAACCCTGTTTGGAAATTGCTGATTCAAGCAGGTAGCAATTTTAGGGCTCCTTACAAAATAAATGCCTCCTGTGTGCTCCCCTGGCACTGGGATTTCCTCTCTGATTTATCCTGCTCAGGTCTGCTAATGTCCCTTGACTAAACGGGGCATGGTGTGATGGTGTGAAGGTCATTTTCTATATGCAGTATACATTTCTGCAGTCTTGGTGGGAGGGTAGGACATCTGAAGCAGCATATCCTGCTGGGAAAAGGAGGAAGAAAAGGATAGTCTGGCTCTTCTTTTCACAGCATCTTGTGGTGGGATGAAGGTTTTGACAGCCTAATTCAGCATTTAGAGAAAGAACCAAGCAGAAAGATTCCCCCTCACCCACTCCTTGCAGCCCAGCTGTGACAAACTGACAGATAATTAACAAATCAAGACCTCCTATTAGCCTTGTCCCTGATGCATTAAAGCAGCTCCTATGTTGCATGTGTCCTTTAGCAAATGCCTGTGCTTTCTGGCTGCAGGGTGAGGTAGGTACATCCCTTCAGAAAGGCAAAGGGGCCTCTACGATGTCGATGCACAAATTTTTCCAGGAATAGAAGCTGTCTCTAAAAGGAAGCGGTAGACAGCAGGTGGGAGAGCCATACCATGACTGAATGGAAGCTGCTCTAATGGTACAGTGTCTATGGAGTATCTTCTGGGAATATAGGACTGAAAGGGATGTATGGAATTGTTATTGAATCCCTCTTGTTTTTACAGAAAATGACATGAGTTGAAGCAGCAATTGATGGGGCTGCTCCCAGTTTTTTTGACTGGGACTAACCAAGCGGGTAACCATGACGTGTCAGGAAATGTGGTTTGTGGTAGAAACAGACCTAATGTTAAGATCTTAGTATTACATTGTGAGCAGTGAACTGGTGCCTGTTCCTCTCTGTCCTCAAGTTGTTGGCTCTGTGGCTAAGCCCCAAATAAGCTGCTTCTCTTCACTTTAGCCCCTCTCTTTTGGAGAAGATTGACGAGGAGTCTCAATATCCCTCTAGTTCAAGATGTTAAATAGACACAAGCCATTGGTTCAGCTTAACACATGTTAAAGGACAGAGAGATACCTAATTGCATCAAAGCCACTCTTAAGTTCATGTATGTGGAGCCCATCAAGCTGAAAGCATCCAGACAGCATCTGCTGTTATCAAATCACTCTTGAGTCGAGCTAATTAAAATAGAGCTTCATTTTTCTGAACCATTGTTTGGCAGGAATTTGAAACAGGTCTAACCCAATTTCTGTGTGTTTATGAGCCTTTATTATATCAAAAGTACTTTTCTGTAAATGTACAGGGCAGTGTTAAATGAATTGATCCGCACTGTATCACTGTAGATGCACTATGGGCTTCCTAATGATTTCTCTTTTAGCTTTTTCCAGATATAACCCAGAAAAGCTTGCTTTGTCCCTTATCGTGTCATCTTCCTTCTCCCTTTTCCTTTCTATCTCACTCTCGAGAAAGTAAATGTCCTTGTATTTCTTTCTTTCATATCCTCCTCCTCCACTCTATTGGGATTTTTGTATTATTAAAACATTTACACATTTGCTGCCACATGCAAATGCAGAATAATAAACCAGGACTCTTTATACTCCAGACAAGAGCAGGAGGTCTCTCACCACTGATTTTTACCCCGTTCTCATCCCTGTTGGTTAGAGGGAATGGAGAGGAGGGGAATCTAAATGTTGCTGTGTTGGATCTGTTTGATGTAGGATTTTTTCCCTTAATTTTTTATGTTAAACATTTTATATTTCAGTGTTCAAATTCTGGGTATCATATTCCTCTTTGTAATTTGCTACATACCAAGCACAAAAGTAAAAGAGATGTAGAAATTTCTCCCTAAAGACAAGTTGCACTCTGTGGCATGTGAAAGCTAATTCATGAATATTCTCTGCAGGAAGGGAATACCACAAATATGGCCAGTCTGTTCAGAGCATCTGAATTGGAGTGGCAGCCCAGTGAAACAGGAAAGTCAGGAAATAACTATTTTTCTGGTACCCCGTACAGCCCAAGTTGTTCATATGATATTCTTGAGTCTTAAATTTATTTCTGAGCAGTGGATTCATATTAAAAAGAAAGAAAGTTAAAGATTAGCATTAAGTAAAAATCCTGACAGTGATCTGTCGTGAGATATCATTGCAAAGGTGATAAAGACTTTGAACTTTTAAAAATTGATGGAAAAATACAAAATAAAACCTATTTTTTTGTATAATTCAAGGAAGTTTGCTTCTTTTAACTCAGTTAATTCACCTTGGAATGGAATATAAGTGTGTTTTATTTTGCACTTAATGCAGTCTATTCTGGGTATGTATATTCAACTCTTCTGTACAGCCTGAGAGCAGTGCACAGGAAGGGGCACTGGGGGCAAGTGCAATATTCTGCCATAAGCAAACCTGTTGGGAAGGTTCTGTTAGATGTTCCCAAAATTGTGAAATATTATTGTCTCCTGCTCTGTGCTTTTAGAGAGCTTCTTACTCAGAAGTTTGCTCTTTTGTTCATTGACAGTGACTCTCTCCTGATTCCTCTTTTAATAAATTTAAGTGAATTTGATGCTGGCAGAAGGCAGCAGAGTCACAGCATTCAGAGGACACAGCAGGGACGTTGTGCTGTGTGCTTTTTCTGTAAGTCTTGTAATCGGACCTAATCTGAGAGTCCTGCTGCTGGGGGCTTGACTAATCTGTTTATTCAGTTCCCATCTCCTCCTCTGAGCCCCTCGAGGTGTGCAGTGGGTGCTTGTCTTTCCAGCAGCCGTCTTGCCAACGTGGTCCCTTTCCCAGCCGAGGGACACGGGCGATGGCTCTGAGGGAAGAGTTTCTGCTAAAGCACAACTGTAGAGGTAAATCCAGATATTCGTACGTGCAGAAATAATTCAAACAACATTTCTGCTCACATGGTGGTGAGTACAGAATGAATGTCTCAGATCAAAGAATGTCTTCGTAGGCTTTCCAGCATTTCCTGCATGTGCAGTTGTTGCTGTAGTTTCTACTGCAGAAAGAAGTTTGCTATTCTAGCAAGAAACACTTTCTTTTTGTGTTTTACAACACCAACAACAAAGTCAAGCATTTGGTCTAAGGATCCAAAAGCCCAGGAAATGCATCTCTGGGGTTCCTTGTCAATTTGGGACCTAATGAAATATAGAAAATACTCAATAAAAGCACCCTTATTACTTTAAATGTTTAAATGTGGAGTTTTTAGCCATCAGGTTAATGTTTTTGTATCTTTTTTTGATTTGATTGTGAGCACTTTTCCAGGTATCTCTGCCACTTGAGCACTAATTGGATTTCCACAGATAAACGGTGCTAGCTGCAGCCCTTACATCACTGTGTTTTTACTTCATCATCATTTTATTTGTTTTTACTGTAAAGGTTAATAAATCTTGGTGTGTTTAGAGTATGAAACAAGGCAGGCAGGCGAAGAACTGCAGCGTGAAGGGGTAAAGTTTTATATGCTGCTTTCTCAAGTCGGGGGTGGGAGGAGGAGCAGCTGCCCTTTGTGGTGGTTCTAATGGGCTGCTGGGTGTGTTAGTCATCCAGGGAGTGATCCATAATCCTTAAGATAAAAAGCGTTGATCTCTCCACTAGTTCTCAGACAGAGCTGTAAGGCATTGGAATTGGGTTACCATTGATTTAAGGTGGGGAGAAGACTGTGTAGTGTGGGTCTGCTTAAAAAGGGATATGCGGGATTTATTTAGCTTATTTAATTTTTTAAAGAATATTGGAAGCCTTTCAGTGCAAGTGCACCAGCGTTCCCTGTGGATTCTCAAGGAAGTTAATATAGTACTTGCCAGTATTTTAGGGAAGAACTTACTGAATGGCAGATTTTAGTCAAAATTCAGGCTGTAAATAAATTTCTGTGAGAATTTATCAAGGTCCCAGATGTTTGCTGTCTCATTCATTTATTCAGGAAAGTGTGTATTTTTTATCCTTCTCATGATTTCCTGGGAAGGTGAGTTTGACTTCCTACCACAGCAGAGGTTTTCCAGCCACGAAGGCAGTGTAGAAACCCTTTTTGGCCCTAGAGGGATTGAAACTAGTGCATTTCTAACACCAAATTTTGGACTTTGTGGCTTGATAGACATCGACTGACCAGCCTGTATTTGAGCCAAAGCAGCATTAAAGACTGAATGTACTTTTTTCTGTTACAAAGACATAAAAATGCTTTGTAGCTCTTTTGGATCAGGTGCAGACTCCTGAGAAAACTGCATTACAGCCTCGGGTTTCCAGTCGTTCCAGTCTGTAGCAGCAATGGCCGTTCTTCCCTTGGTGTTAATTCCCTGCTCTGGACCCAGATTTCAGAGAGATTGTTGATGCTTTCTGCAGCATTTGTCAAGGAAATGGCTGCTTTCTTTTTTTTTTTTCCTGAAGTGAGTAATTGTTTATTAATTTTTCAGCACATAAAGAGCATAATTATAATAGTCCCTGACATGTGCTGGCTGTGCCAAGGTTTAAGAAAAATAAAACCCAGTAGAAGTGCTGTTTTGAACTATGTCTGATTTTTCAGGCCTTCTTGCTTAGGACCCAAATTTCTATGTAGGAATTTGGGACAAGCACACAGGCATCACTTTAATTCTCGGTAGAACTACTTCTCTTGGATGTTTTAACTCAGTTTAGGATGGTGGGATCTTACTCAGGTGTTTCGAGAAAGAAGAGTAGGTGATCAGTACGCTGGATTTTTTGGTACATGCAATTTTTTGGTATGCACAGTGCTGTATAGGTTGAGCAGCATCCTGGATTTGTCCTGACACTTACATGCTTTGTTTCTTTAGCAGTGAATGTGACATCCATGAAAAATGCTAGATTGACCCCAGGGGAAAATGAAGTGGGCCCATTGTTTGCAGAATATTTATGGTCTGGACAGCTACCGTGGAAATGGTCCTCATGTTTGCCATTTTACTGTGTTTCACCCCTGTTATAGAAGAAACAACCTAAGAGTTGACAAGGAAACTCAGTTGCTTTTGAGGCTGGTCATGCAAGTTGCTAGATTTGAAGGAACAATTGTGTGATGTGAGCTCTGTTCTGCAAAGAACTGGACAAAGACAAGGGACGCAGCTGCTTTTGAATCTATAAAATTATTCCACTTGCAATCCCCACAGATGGGACAGCTCTGGCCAATCAGGCTTCTTGCCCCTTACTTCGTTTTTCCCTTAATGGGGCAATTAACAGCAGGAACAAAGTGCATGGTCTGCTCAGTCTTTATTATTATTTGTGTTGTAATAAATGTCAAGGAGGCCAGTTGCAGACCAGCACCAGGCACAGTGCAAATGCAGAGGAAAAGGCCCATTCTTGTCCTAAAGAGTTCCAAGTAAAAAAAAAAAAAAAAAATCTACAAAAAGGTCTTCCAGTGTTTGAAGTCCTTCTCCTTTTGCTGTTTCTTCCCAGCTACTGTGGTTTGTATGATTTATTGTGCACCTGTCACAATTTCCAGCTTCTTTAGTGTTATCGACATAAAACCTTTTGTTTGTTAGATTCTGGTGATACAGATAGTTTTCCTCCAGTATCTCCTGTATTTTTTCTGTTATTCAGATCTTCCTCATCCTAATGTCATCACAGCCCCCTGACTTCAGCCCTAATTGTTTGGGCCTTTATTGATAAAAGGAGAACATTCATTCTCTAATCTACATTTCCGATGATTTAAAAATTCTGAGAAATGGGGTTCTTGAAATAGGAGGTTCAAGGAATAGTAACTTGCTATTTTTTCTTGTCATTTGAGTCTTTCCAGTCTGAAACATCTTTATAGCTTCTTCTGCAGATGGGTTCTACTTTTGATCCTCTTGGACTAAATCTAAACCATTGTATTACTGGTTTTGTCCAGTCCCTTGACTGTGGAATTAGAAGTATGTAAGTAAGTGTGAACAGTGATCCTGTTCTGATGCATCTCTGATTGATTCAGCCTTCTGGAATCTCCCATTCAATAGCAATTTTAAGTACTCGGGCACAATTGTTAGGTGTGACAGAGACTTCTATCCTCACATCATTCTCCAGCTCCCTAACATGTGAATGAACATCCTGCAGTCCTTGTCTGCCTTGTAGTTAAAAGAATGAAAATGTAATACATTACAGCTTCATTGGTTTTTGCATTCTACACACATGAAGGGAACAGGGTAAAAGGGATTTCTTTTGAAAGCTGCTGTATTTGAGCTCTGCAGTAATGGCCACACGGATAGAGAAAAGAGTGAGGAAGGTGAGTTGGAGATGCTGTCATCTGCTCCCCTGGAACCTGGATTGTGCATTTGTTTTTTCAGTTGTGGAGCCAGGGACTGATCCTAGTTCTGCTGTAGTGAGCATCTTGAATGCTAGGTCGTTACATTCCTTTGCAATGATTGGGCTCAAACAGCTTGACACTTGCATTAATCTTACAGCATAGCCCCAGTGATCCCTAAACTTCCTCCTATAAGAAGGGAGAAGCAAGTTGTGGAAATTGGGTACTGTCATGGAAAGTTATAAAAAGCAGATTCTCTTTCCTGAGTTTCGACCTTCTGTCTGGCATCTTTCTTAGGTCCTGTGGAATCAGTTCGGTGACCTTGTCATGGCTGCTCTCTGGGGAGCCAGCTCCCTCACCTACGGCGTGAGACACGAGCTCTCTAGTCCCTGTCTTACCCTCGGGGATCCCGGGCGTTCAGCGCTGGGGTTATTGCCGTTTTCATGTAAACAGAACTTCAAATAACTTGCTGCCAGTTGGATTGCAGGCGATATCCCCCAGCCCCCCCACCCTGCTCATCTCGCTGCAATTCCTTCTTTGGTGGTACTTGGGATCACAGGGAGCTTGCAACTTCAGCTTAGGCAGAAGTACAAAAAGGGGATTTTTAAAGTTTATTTTCCCTCCAAAAGTGAGATGATTTCTCTTCAATAAAAAGTTGAAATGTTTGATCTCTAGAAAAAAGGCTTACTGGTTAAATTTATTATGGCTGCATTATCAGTTTAATACATTTAGTTTGCTCTTATGCTCATATTTCTTATAAGATATTTTTCCAGCATTTATCACTTCCCTGTAACAGTTTTTATTGTGTTAAGCCTGATGTTATGAGGTCTCATTTGGAGGTGTATTTCTGAAATAAAAAAATAGATAGCTAGCACATTTTCCCTGCAAATAAAAATTGTTACTCTATGTTTCTTTTAATGTACGTGTAAAAGTTTCTGGTTCTTTTTAGTTTTATGCTTGAATATTATTCCTCTTAAAAGGATAGGAATTTTGTCAAGTTGTCCACTGTGTTCTCAATCGAATTGTAAAAAACTGAAGATGACAGATATTTCACTTTGAAAGGTGACTACTACACAGACGAAGTTGCTACTTTTCTTAAGGGTTTTTACTCCATATATCAATGTGTTTTAAGAGAGACTTGGGTCAATAATACCATGCTTTAGAATTCCCTAAATACATATTTACACAATAGACCTTAAAATATATTAGTCTATCATGTCAGCTCCTGTACATTTCTATCTGGGATGTTTTATGTCCTTAACAACGATACAATAAAACTTTATTTTATGTAGCATTTTTCATACAAATTGTATCCTAAAATGCGCTGTGGGGTTAAACGAGATTTTAACAAGGTTAAAATTAAAAAAAAAGCTGAAGGGTGCAGGAAAATTACGGATTTTCATGGGATAGTAGTATTTGATTGAACAAAGGGAATCTGAGTGGAGAATGCACCAAGCTGAGAGCCTGTAAGTGTGATTGGAGCTGCAGAGCAGGATCCCTGGAAGTGGTGAGGTTATGTGAGGAAAGGCTTATTCTGTGTGAATGAAGGAGGTGGAAAGG
Source organism: Machaerirhynchus nigripectus (assembly GCA_013397975.1). Lineage (NCBI taxonomy): Eukaryota > Metazoa > Chordata > Aves > Passeriformes > Dicruridae > Machaerirhynchus > Machaerirhynchus nigripectus. The sequence goes on along the minus strand of VZRQ01003867.1, from coordinate 300,712 downwards.
TCACGCCTTCAGGAGCAGCTGGAGGAAGTGTGGTGTAGCTCCTGGAACAAAGAAGTTGAAAGCAGGGACTATGTGGAATCACTTCTTTGTAGTGGGAATAGCAGAAGAAATGAGGGGAAGTATGTTGAAGGGGAGGAAGGCAGCCGAGAGCGTGGTGTGCCAGCTGAGCTGCAGGGTGGGATGGATGGGAACAGGGTGGCAGAACACCGGGGATCTCAGCTGCTCCATCGCTGCTCGCTCCAGCCTGGCCCCGGCACTCCGCAGGCACAACACACTGACAGCTCACATGGGGTTTTTTCCTGGCTTTTATAATTTTTTTTTTAAATTTTTTTTTGGCCACCCTATTCATGTAAATTAAGTAAGGCTTTTTTGTATGTGATAATTATAGATAAATGTATTTAAAGTAGATCTGGATTTTGTAGTCCTCAGGAAAAAGAGGAAGAGCAATTTTTCCCCCTGTCCCTGTCATGTGTTCGTTTTAATGAGCAANCTGAGGGAGCGCCGGGGGCCGCGGGGCCTCGCCCTCCCAGGGTCGTGGTGGAAAACACCTCCGGGACCATCTAGTCCGGCCTCTGACCCGGCACTGCCTTGCAACTAGACCGGGGCACTGAGTGCCACGGTCCGGTCTTTCCCTGAACGCCTTCAGGCACGGTGACTCTACCACCTCCCTGGGCAGACCCTTCCAGTGTCTAATCACCCTGTGAAGAAATTCTTCCTGGTGTCCAACCTGA
>VZRQ01003867.1:157790-299256 GCA_013397975.1 Machaerirhynchus nigripectus | reverse complement strand
TTTTTTTTTTTTTTTCCCCCTCTCCTTTATCCCCCCCCTCCCCCTTTTTTTTTTTGTTTGTTTGTTTGGGGTTTTTGGAGGGTTTTTTAATGGCTCAAAACGTGTTTCTTCCTCGCCTTTGTTCCCATGAATCTTGCTTTTCTGCCTCCTGTGAATCTTGCTTTAAATTGTATTTTTTTCCCCCTTGCTGTTTTACATGAGGACTTTGTCATTGGTGTTACAACATTTTAAAACTTTCCTCAATCCAACTTTGAGATTTGCCAAACTTTGTAGGTTTCTAGGTTATCTCTCAACCGAAATAATTCCTGGGGTTCTGTATGTTTTCATATAAATCTCAGTGAAATCACAGGAGCTTTAAAGTGTTCCCCCTCCCCTGACTGACCTGCAGTTAATTCCTTTACAAATGGCAAGTGTTTTCTGTGAAACACGAATTTCACATGAATCCTGGGGTGCAGATCACTGAACTGGGACCAGGCTTGTCCTGGAAGAGGAGCAGTGCTGGAGCGCTGTCCCAGGCCCCGCTGGGCGGGAGCGCTGCTGGGATGCGGGAGCGGTGCCTCCTTAGTGAGATATATGGCTTCATAATTAGCCCCTTGCCTTTTTCCCGAGTGCTGGCATCAGCGTTCTATGATGTGTTTCCCTGATTAACAGCTGCTTTGCAACTATTTCCGTGTGCCACCGATAACCATATTTGTCAAGTTAGTCCTGGCAGGGCACTGATTTCTTACTAAAACACAGCATTTCTGTTGCAAGGGGTTTTCTTGTTCACTGTTGTGCCAGGCTTTTAAGTCAGCCCTTGTTAAAATGTAAGTTGGCTTTAGCCTGATGCTTGTTAACAGGATTCTGGGTATCTCCTTTAGAGTAGGAGTGCAGAAACCTTTCACAGACAATTTAATCTTCCGAGCCTTGCAAACATACAGCCGTACACTGAGGGGGTGTTGCTGTAGGGTAATATATTGATCAGTTCCATTTGCCCTATAGCTGTGGCCTTCTGCTCTGGCTGAAATAGGTTGAGTGTTTGTTGATACTGCCATATTATTATTTTTTAATACACTGGAAAAAAATTAATTCCAACTTCTTTTACATACGTCATGTATATTGCCAGTGTTGATTGCTTCCGCACATGTAATGTAAACTGTCTGTGCATAGTTCATGGCCTGGGCCGCCTTTGCTTAATGAAAAGAAGTGTTGCTTTTAAACAGATACAGATCCACTCAGAAAGACAAAATACCATCCCTTGCAACGTATAATTCAGACCCAACCTTTACATCACAGGTCATCTCAAAGTCTCAGTCTATCAACAAATGCTGTTTAGTAATAACCTACAGAGGGTTCCCAGTATTAGGAAATCTATTAGAGCTCTTACAGGCTGTGCTCCTGGTGGCTTTTGAGTCTGTTTTCCATGTGGAATTCTCTTACCAAATCCCATGGAACTTTTATTGATGAAGATCTTTTACATTTCTATTAATTTTTTCGCCTTTTTTTTTTTTTTTTTTTGAGTTGGTAGAAAATAGGCATTTGTCACAGTATTTTAAATTTCATGGTTTATTTTTTAATGCAACTGATAAAGTAGCTTAGATTGCTTTACTGGAGACCCTGCACCTTTGAGCGCAATAAGAAATAAAGCTATCTTTATCTTCCCTATTAACACAAAAGGAAGGAAAATTAGGAATGAGGGACCTTGGCTGTAATGTCCAAGTGCTGTGCTTCGGCCCAGAATTTTGCCAGCCTGCTGCCTCTCCTGCAATATAGCATCTGCAATAAAGTTCCTGTCTTTATTTTATATCTTTGACATTGACACAGAATATTTGGCCTGTTTATGTCATTTGTCCAGTTGCAAATATAATCTATGAATATATGAATTTTCCAATTTTTAATTGGAAAATCAAACTGTAGGACAAGACCTGCTGCAGGATTCCACCCATCTTCACCCAGTCAGAAAGATGCCTTTGTGGATCCTGTCACTGCAGGAGAGGTGGTGGTGGGAAAGCAAGTTTATGGGAATGACTGGCTTTTAAAAGCCAAAGACACTATCTTTCTTTAATAAAAATATGTACCTGATCCATTAGATAAAGCCAGTGTGCTCGACAGTGCATGCTGGCAATCTAAGAATCAAAGCAGTGATACAATTCTCATTATTTGGCAGTATCCTAATACCACGAAAATTTGGAGAAGTGTTACAAATGCTACAGAAATAGTATGGAACAATGTTAGCAGCTGAGTCAGAGTGCTATTTGCCGCATGACTTTTTTGGCTATACACAGGACTGCAAGTCTTCTCATCTTCCTTTTTCTGTTGTTTAAATTATGGAGTGCAGTTGCTCTTGTTTGTGCCAAGAAAATGATCCATAGAAGTCAAGGAAATTCTTGTGTATGTTTGTTGAAAATATTGGCATTTTGACATGGCCAAAATTGCTTCATAAGTTGCATGTGTATACACGATGAATTATAAAAACGAAGACATTTCAGCTCAGCCTATAGGACGAATGTTCAGAGGTAAATGCAAACACAATATGAGAAACGTGGGATTACCAGAGGGAGGAATACATGTCCAGAATTCTTTTTATGGAGTTTGCTGTTGCTTGTAATTTCATTTTGTTTTAAGATTAAAAAGAATGTGAGTAATGGAGGAAGTAATGCTGGGGAGAGATAAAATAGAAGTTTATTTTGGAATGAAATTTACTATGAAATGTTTACATTTTTATAAGGCAAAAATAAGCTTTAATAGAGGGTTAGAATCAATGAAATGTTCACATGGTTGTGATTGAAATAGCACAATGAAAAATACTGCTTATTTCTTACAGGTTTTGTAATACTTAAAAACTGATAATTAAATATACGAGCTTGCAGAACTGCAAGTCTGCAGGCCGTTTGTGGATCTCACTAAATGTGGGACGGAGTGTTAAGGAGTATCTGAAGACACAAACAAGTAATTATTGTTAGAAGGAGAGTGGCTTTGATATGTTCATGTGTCTGTTGGTCTGCTCATTTGGGCATCTTTCTTATTCAGCATATTATCTTAAGGTTATTAGTTTGGGCGCTTTATATTTCTGCATCTGGCACAGCAATATCAGCACAGTTTAAATCTGTGATTTGCCTGTCACCTGCATTTCAGCTGGAGACAGATCAAGTGCACATAAATGAAGCCAAAGTGTACTTTATGTGGGGTGTTTTGCTCTACTGTTTTGTGGTTCAAAATTACTGAATGTAAACTTAAGGAAAAAAATGCAGGAAAACAAGAAAATGAAAGAAATTAAAAATACCCCATTCATTTTATCCTCCCAACTTTGAAGTGTGCTGGGACTTTGTCGAATTCCCGTTAAAATAAATATGTCAATTTCATCTCTCTTCCAAATTCATTTATCATGCTTTTTTAAAAGGTGTTTTCTGCTTTACCTGATGTTTAAATTGGATTCGCTCGTTTATGCTGTTCTTTGCTGTATCCCCCATGTTTTTCTTAAATGAATTAGTAATGACAGCGTACTCCATCATACCCTCTCTACAGCCACTTTAAGGGAAGCCTGGTGATCTAAACCTTTTAACCTATTAAAGATGATTTTTCCCAATTGAATCAGACCCACCACAGGTGTAATAACTAATCATTTAAACTACACCTGCTATTATGTATTTTTAAGCCATTATGCATGTTGGATAGATGATAATTCATGTTTATTGCATTGTCCAATGGATCCGTTTTGCCTACACTAGCCTGATTAATGTATTTAAAGAAATAAGAGATGCAATTTAAAAGAAAAAAAACATTGATGGAATGCACTGAGGAGTACATTGAAAGTGCCATTAAACCCATCAGAACTTTGCTCTCTGACCAGAAATGCATATTCGAAGCATTTGATTCAAACACAAAGTGAAACTTAGTGATTTCAGGAGTGATGCTGTATTTTCCCTTCTTTTTCTGCTGTCAAAGTTTTGGAAACCTTTTTGGAACGGAATTCTAGAAACTGTATTTTAAGATAAACTCTTAAAGACCTGTGTAACATGGGTCTAGCATATTAGCATGGTTAATTCTAGCTCTAGAGAAGGGAAGTAATCTCTTCCACTAGTTCACAGGGATGTGCTGTTAGCACGTTATTCCTCATGATGCCACAATTCGAACTGATGTCTTTGTATAAAAGTGGAGTGAATCACTGGTGCAGTAACATGTAATAATGTGTATAACAATATAGGGCAGTATGCGGAAAGTGGAACTACCCTATGAAGAAAAAAATCAAATACCTTTCACTGGCACTCAATGGAAATGTAAAAATCATGTGCTGTTGTTGTTGATGCCATTGAGGTTTATCCAGACTTTACCCTTTGCTTGGCTAAATGCTCTGTTTTAGGTGCTCTGTCACCTTAAAGAAGGATGTAGAAGACAGTCTGTAGACCAAAATAGTCTGTGACTTTTGCTGGTGTGGAATATAAGTTTAACTACTTGCCTACCCGTTTGTGTCATTCAAAATGACTTTTTTGATATTTTGTTATAAGATCCAAAACATGTGAAGTTGCTTCTTCTCTAGTCATGAGAAGCTGAGGTTTGTTTATTGCTTTCAGTAAATTAGAATGGTGGCAGAAAAGGCAGAAGGTGGCAAAAAAATCCTTAATCTCTTAGAATCTGCAGGGAGCTTTAAGTCAGATAGAAAGGAAGCATTCTTACAATAAACCAACTGTTACAGATCACATGCATTGACTCAAGGTTGGCTTTAACTGTCAGAGCCAACTTAGTTAGGAAGACCACAATATAAATAAGAGAAACACCTAAGAATCTTAATGGAGTTTTTTGTACAGGTAGAGCTGCTCCAAAAGGAATTCAACAAGAAACTTCTAGGTTGAAACACCCTAATTGTGCTGTCTGTTTAGAGTTAAACCACAAGCTCTGATACTTGTTGAACCATTTCTGGAAGTTGGTGTTGGCTCCAGACCATCTCCGTGTGATGGGTGTGTTGTCTTACCTTGCAGTACACAATGCCTAAGGTAAAATAGGGATTTGACCATACCTAACTTGGATCTTTTCTCTCTTCTTTTTCTCCAATCCTCCTACCCTCCTCAGATTGTGACAGCAGTGAAATTTTTACAGAATCCACGGGTCCGCCAAAGTCCTCTTGCAACCAGAAGAGCATTCCTGAAGAAAAAAGGTATGAACTCTTAAGATTGTGATCTCATTGATAAATGAGGGACCTTGAATTAGTGTAAAGCCAAAATGTATTGCCGTGGAATACTAGATGTTACGGACAAAGCAATTAGTCTGTCTCAAAAAAAAAGATCTGAAGTTTATAAGAAATATCAGTCTCTTTTCTTCCCAACTGACTAGTGCAATATTTGCACCAGATGTGGAATTGTACCATACAAAAGACACATGGGAGAATTTTGGGTTAACTATTTTCAGATCTTTTCTGCAATGAGGACAGTTCAGAATTGTAGACTAGCTGGTCAGTTCAATCCTTACTGACACTGGCTTTAGAATGGCCAATCTCTGGGTGAAAAGGTCAAATGTTTCCAAAGGGAGCCAGAGAGAGGCAAAGAACTTGGTAAAAGTAAACAAGGTCAGGTTAAGGTCAAGCTTGGGGTCAACCTGACTTTCAGGCTGAAATGGTAAACTACTGACTGAGTTTAGTCCTTTTCTATAGCTGGCATAGAACAGAGCCTGACAAATCCTATATCGTCTTACTCAGGTGGAGCATGCTTTGGTCATTGCCTACAGAGAATTTATTTTACTTTCTGACTCATAGTGGAACTATCTTTTGTTCCTTTTTTATTTCTAAAGTTTTTATTCCACAACTTGCAGTGCATTCCAGGTGAGGTTCACTCCATATTTTGCTACAGTCCTGGGACCATATTGCTTACCACAAGATGTAAATAACGACAGTTTTAACTTGATGTTAATTGCATGCACTGTGGAGCACTGTAAGATGTTGAAATGATAATGAAAATATAAACTCCAAACTTCAGAGGGGAGTGACCCACACATATGCATTTAAGTCATAAGTACTTCAAGGTACATCAAATTCTATAGCTAAAGATCTTGAGCTTTGAAAAGTAGGGAAGCCTATGAAATAAGATGTTCTTCTGTTTGGAGTTACGAACTGCTTCTTTGAGATGCCTGAGACCTGAAGTCATGAGATGGAGAGTTCAAGTATATGCACCACTTTGCTCATCTTGAATAGCAGAGGACCTAGAAGGGAATGGCAGCCTTGTGTTTTGGCAATGATGTCATGACAAGTAGTTCACGGGCACATAATTTTGAGTGTGATCCTCTCACTGCCTGTCCTAGTGCCGATTAAGAGGACATTCCAGTCACGTAGGTATGTTGCTTGCCCTGCCCTGCCATCAGGATGACATTAAAATTTGGAGCCTGTTGGTCGCTGTGCGCCATGAGTTTTTCCTTGAAGTATGTGGACCTACGGGGAGTAATTAATCATAAAAGCTTGGGGATTTCAACTCTATCATCGAAGCAATGAAGCAAGGGAAAGCTGAGCCTAAAAGCTGTGCTGATTATCCGGGGTAACCTGATACAAAATCTATTGTTGCCGAGAGATCCTTAGCCCCCAGTATATCGTGCAATATTATAACTGCCTGATCTTCTTCTGTGCTGACAATGACCAGTTAGTCCTCATTTTCTCTCTCAACACAGCTGGGTTAGAATTTCATTTGCAGAAGGTATTTAGAGCAATTTAGAGACAAATGTCTCTGGTGTTTGCTCTGCACTTCCCCACCGCAGGCTTTGCTGAACAGTTTTTCGTATCAGGAGCTCCATCTAATCTGTTTAATTTTAATAAATCCCTGACTGGGAGAAGAGGAAGGGTGGGGAGATGGAGGCACAGAGAAACTGTGGCCCCACTAATACTTCTTATGAATTACTTGGCTAATAATTACGAAAGAGCAGAAATGATTTGGTGGAACTGTTTGTTTGTTCCTGTTTGTTAATTAGCCTCCTTCCCTCTGTGCTAATTGTTTTTTTTTCTAAACTTAACCATAGGAGATAGGAAGGAGCAGGGTCCAGTAGTGCCTGTACCCAGCAGTCACTGGAAATATGTCCATATGGAATGTGGCCTGTGTTTGGTGTTGGTGTGGTACCTGCGTGGGCTAGCAGATGGAGACAATTATTCTTGAAATGTAGATGTCATGGCTGGTTTAGTCCCGAGTAGATGAGGGATTACAGGGTTTGGTAGGCTGTTCCCCCTATTCTCTGATACACAGTCCCTGTCATCCCAGTGCTAATGTTTATCCCCAGCTGAGGCTGTCTGGTAGAGAAGTCCTCACTGCCAGTTGAAAAAGGTCCTGCAATCCTGACTTTGTTTAAGAAGTTTTGCCTCTGAGACTCAGAGAGGTGGTTCTGCCTGGAATTACAATATTTTCTTCTTTTTCTATAAGCATCTCCTTCTGAAAAAAGGCCAATCAAATTTTATTTCCTCTTAGTATTATTTAATATCTAGTATAGGAACTGGATTTGGTTTAGTACATTTCAGTGAGATGAGAAATGAAAGTTTCTGCAGGATCATCAGCTGGACTGGGTTTGGTGAAACAATGGTTGTAGAGGCTGAAGTCAGACATTCCTGGTTCTGTGCAGGTCAGGTGGTGCTGAACTGCTCTCTCTGGCACATGGGGTGATATAGTGTTGATGACAGTTGGGAGAGTGAGGGTATCCTAGATTTGTAAAAGGGCTTTCAAAAGTCAGATGAGATTTCTCTGTTGTCTTAAGCACTTTTAAACTCCCATATACAGAGGCATTAATGAGAAACATGAAGTTATTAGAATCATTTATCATTTTCTTTGAAGCTTACACTGGCATTTTGTGTAATTTATGACATTTCCTCCTTTTTATCATGAACTTCTTCAGATGAAGGGAAAAACAGCTGTTTCCCCTCAGAGTATCTGAAAGAAAAGAAAGGAAAAAAAGATGCTCTTTGTTTTTTGTCCAACTCGCTGATTCTGCTGATGACATGCCACAGAATCAGCGGCGCCTTGGGAGTAATTAGACAGCATGTGGGGCTTAAACCCTTGTGGAAATGAGTCTGTCATTTAACTGTTGTGCCTCAGATGTCCTGCACTGCTCAGTTACCCATCCGGTAACTCATGTGGCTTGTTAATTTTGTGTGCTCTAAATATCTTAACTTCTGGCAAGACAGAGAGAGGTGGTGGAAATGCACTATACATGGGAAGCTCTGCTTTCAGGGTACTGAATTTTTGGGGCAGATAAAGGGAAAAGTGCTAGGTTACAGACTTGTTGTGTCAACTTGGATGAAGAACTGTTTTCTTAGTTGCTTGTTCTCTTCGTCCGTAAAATGAGTACAGTAATGCCTTTCCAGAGGGGGATTGTGGGAACTGATGAAAGCATATGAGGAGCTCAGAAATAATAGTGATGGAAGAACAGAGGTGCATTAGAGCAAGTTAATTTACAATTGTTGATCTATGTTGGGAAAATGTCCACTCAGAAGGTTTTATGCAGTGCATCAGTATACCAGAAAATCTTTCCAGTGTCAAGGTGCCAGACTATGGTGATTTCTGAAGAGATGAAAAAATTATTGAATTCTACATGCCCTTCCCAGTCAGAACTCAAAGACACTTGGTCCCCTGGAAACAAAAGCTGTCAGCCCCAGAATCTCCAGTAGAAAACTGACTTAATTTTCTTGCTCTTTCTGTAGTCTGCCTTCTTGGAAGTTGAACCCACCTTTTCCCCTTAGTCAAAGAAACCCAAGTAAATCACCTTCAGGACCTGAGGGAAGGGGGCACAGCACACTGCTGGAGGGCTTAAAAAAAGCAAATTCTTCAGCAGATTTCAATTTAACCCTCTTTTATTACTCCTCTTTTTTTTATAATTTAAGTCCATTTCATGAGGCAGTTTGCATGTCCTTGAATGGAATCTCGTTACCATGAAAGCTTTTTTAGCATTGATTTCATAACAGTCTTAATTTAATAGTGCCGTCATTACTGAGAAGCTCTGACAGTGAGGCCTCAGCTTTCCAGGTCACTGACCTTTTAATTACAAACCTTGTTCTGATGGCCAGGTTATCGACTGGACAGCTCCCAGCTCCTGCCCCCAGCATGAAGATGAAAATAACTGCCTTTCCTCCCCCACTTCCAGAAAAGGGAGGAAAAGGAAAGTAACCTCTTGTGTTTCCAAAATTAATTTTCTTCTTCAGCTTTACTTTGTAATTAATTTTTTAACATGTCTCAGTGAAGCTCAAACAGTTTTTGCAAAGTCTTTTCTTGAGAAGAAAATTCAGGGTAAGCCAGTAGAGTCCAGTGCCAACTCAGCCAGAAAAATAGAGTTAGTAACCTATGGTTTCAGAATACCTATTTAGGCCAAACTGCTCTGGCCATCCAAAACGTATGCTTTTCTTGAAAGTACCATGTGTGATACACAAATGTGGGATTAGACTGTTAAGTGTTGACTGTTCAAGGAATGCCGGGTGACTTGTCCTTCTCTTCAAACTTCCTGTCAGGATATGGATTTGAGAGCTGGTGAAGAAAAGGAGTGAAGGCTTTATTTCACTATTGTGCTGGTGTTGGCCTCTCCATAGTGGCCAGTGTGGGCTGTGGTGGATTTGTGCTGAAGACAGTGTTGGTAATGCAGAGGTGTTTTAGCTGTATCTGAGCAGTGCTTATACATAAAGCCAAGGCCTTTTCCACTTCTCACCCCAACACTGAGGAGGCTGGAAGTGCACGAGAAGTTGGGTCAGCTGACCCCAGCTGACTAAGGGGATGCTCCGTATAATCTGTTCACTGTTTTCAGCACAAATCCAAAACATAGCCCTATACCAGCTACTATGAAAAGCAGTGCTCTATCCCAGCCAGGCCCAGCACAACTGCACAACTGATTGTGTGAGTGAAACTTGTCCTGTTTTGTACTTGCAGCTTAGGTAACTTGTTCTCTAGCTGCTCGCACCAATGCCTGCACAGACCTCATCACTTACACTTGCAAAGCTCCAAGCAAGACCTGAATTGAGATACTGATAGCAAAAATTTATTGCAAGGATATGCTTAAGGTTTCAAGCTTCCAGTACAAATTAAGACGCAGCAAGAGAAAGTTCACTAGCATAGGTAGAAGCAGGGAAGTGCTCTCTGATTATTTAAGAAGTTTGCAGCAGGTGTTCAAGTAGCATGAAGTAAGTCTGACATCTCATGTAGACTTACAGAAATGACTGTAGAGGTTGAATGGAAGTCAAGACATTCTGCAATTTCATGATGCTTTTCATTTCAGGATCTTGGAGCACATTATACTCATTAACTATGGAAACTTTGCAGCTAGTTCCATGGAGCATGTTTGATGGTGTTTATAGGGTTATCTGTCATTATCAGAATCATTCTGCAATCTAGATCTCACTGTGCTTCCCACTAAAAAGCATCCACCTCTGAGGTAGAGGACAGCAGCTGTTTAACATCACTACATGATTTTTAGGAGAGGAAACGAAGAATACTTTAAGTGATCTTGCAGAGGGAGCTTTAGGGATAGAGAATGTAATTACTGAGTAAAAAATTTACTAAGATTCTTGAAAAGCACTATGGGATATTTAATTACTAAAGATGGTTAGGCCTCTGTTTATGACTGTGCAAGTCAGCTAATGTGCCTTATAATATTTTGCTAGGTTAAAGAAAAATATGCCCTACACCTGTCATGCAAACAGTTTGTTCTTTAGGTGCCTCCCTTCCAAGCTTTGGCTCTATGCAACCCTGCATAAATGGGGAAGTGTGATTGTCTCCCAAAGAGCTTATTAGAGACCTGAAGAATGAAGAGTGGGAGAATGAAAGCTGTCATTGCTAACAAACTCACACCAGTTCCTATCTAAATCAACGTTAGTGGTAGTCACATCCATTTGTGGCACTCTGCTGTGTTTGCCCAGTGCTGATAATGATCAACATAGAGATTTGCACTGCTGGAGTATCGTCATGCAGAAGAATAGATGTGCTTGTGATCCCGAAATTAGTTCCACCTTTCTGTGTTTTATATTAGTTGCCTTCTTTTTTCTTCCTGAAAATGATTGAGATTCTCTATCCATCTGCTGAGAAGGGGATGTCTTCCTGTCCTGCCACTCTTTCGTATGCAGATCTGTCACCTGCTGTTCAGAACCAGCCTATTCATCATGCTGACTCTTTTCCATCAATTTTGCCACTGTTGGTGATGTCCGAACTTGTCATGAACTTTACGGATTTTCTTGGCTTCTTTGGTGACAAGGAACGTACTGTAGTGCTAACAAAATGTGATAAACTGCTAAGCTTCAGGACATCCTGGAAATTAGATATGGTGCTTCTTTGGAGTTGTAAGGGTTTTGGGAAGAATATAGCTGAAGAAACCCTTCACTATCGTTCCTCAAGATTTGAAAGGAAGTTTGGAAAAACTAGTCTGTTTAGTTAGTCCCTATACACATGGAGAAATCAGTTTGTTGCTCGTCTCTGACTCTTGTCCCAGTCACTAGTCATTCATGAGAGGGCAGAAAACCACCTGACATCAGGTTAGACTACCCATGTGATGCAGTGTACAAAGGAAGCCCAATCCTTTCTTGGCTTGAAAATTATTGATAAATTGGAGCAGACTGGTTTGAGTCTTAGGAAGTTGTGCATGCTACAAAATGCTGTTTGTAAGCTTAATTGTAACAAATAATTGGAATGTCATGGGTTTAATGATCTCTCTCCACTTGGCTATCTGACAGTAACTATGTAATATAAAAGAGCCATTAAAAATGGCTTTGCAAAATTAACTCCTATTGCTCATTGAGTGTATTTTGAGTAATATCTGCCTTGTTTACTGACAAAGTAAATGGAATGTTTCCATTCCTGGTAGCTCTGAAAAACAACATGATTACCGCAGAGTGAACTGAAGTCTATCCTAGAAGATAATGCTAAAATAGCCAGTTATATTCCAAGGCCTGAAATTGTTAGCCTTAGTGATGGGTAAAAAAGACCCAGCCCCTAAGTCCGACTTGTAAATTTAATTATTTATTTGTCGTGGTTTTGAGTGGATGCCAAGCCCAAGAGAAAGTCACTTCTGTAGTTACAATCGAAGAGCAGGCATGGGAGATCTGAGACATAACTGCTTCCTTGGCTTTGGATAAAGTTCTTGTTTGCAGCTTGCCCATCTGTAAAATGGGGTTAATTACCACTTTTGCCTTATTGACTCAGTAAGATTTATGTTAGTTATGTTCATAAACTGCTCTGATATGCTTGTTTCAGAGTTCTTGGTGCTGCGGCGTGTGATTTTTGAAGGTACTGCAGTAAAAGCCACTCTTTCAGAGAGACTGAGAGTTTACTTCCATCAGCTGTGTATGGGAGGGGAAAGCTGCAAACTTTAGAATGTCAGAATGTCAAGGCTCAGGCAGATTGCGTGCAATCCTAATCCAGCCCTGCAGCTTTGACCTTTGAAGAAAGATTCACCTTGAGACAGTTGAAGGAATCTATGTACGTTTCTATAAAAATATTTCTGTGACAGAAGGAATTTGTTTTTCATGGTCATCAAGCCCAGGGTTTCCCCACAGTCTTCCCAGAGCAAGTAAATGAATTCAGCTTCTGACCTGCTCTGAGAATGAACCTGGTATTCTAAGTCTAAAGAGACAACCTTCCCTCTTGAGGCTGCAACAAGGATAGATAGGATAATCTGTGGTGGTCTTCTGCTGAAATCCATTTCAGACCTAATGATACTTTCCTGCTAGGAAAGATAAAATAAGTTCTTGTATGAGATAATTCTCTAGGATCTCTTAGACAACATCTCTGTTCTGTTTAAAATTATGTATTGGGTACCTGTGAACATGAAATCCTACAGTTTGCTTTTCTGCTGCACACTGTTCCCTCTTAATTTTAGTCTGGAGTGCAATCACTCTTTCTTTAACTAAGGGGTTAATTTAGTTTTTGGTTCATTTTTTGCTATTCTTTCTCCTGGAGCCTAGTCCAGGTGACTCCACTTCCCCAGGAGTAGAGCAGAGAATTCATTCTCATGAAACCTGAGGCGCTCTGAAGTAAAAGCTGTTGACTTTGTCATACCGTGCAAATGTGCATTGCTTTTAGCAAGACAATAAAGGGTAAATGGGGTGATCTCTGCTCCTGTGGAGAGGTCAGGTGGTTACATTACACAATCTTCTAGAGCATCTTGCAGCAAATACATGGGTTATATTAAAAGTTGCAATCATATCATTTTTTAAAAGTAAATTGCTGACCTTATGCAGTGGAATCAGCTTTATTGAATTTCGCCAAAAATGCGTTTATAATCCCCCCACCCCTGCATACACATGATATTCATGTCCTTGCTGCCCACGTGGAAATGTCCCTTTTTACGGTGATAAAATTAAATTTGTCTTTGTCTCTGCCTTGCCTCACCTTTTAAGATTCCATCCTTTAGAGACACCAGTGGATATTCATACCAGAGAATGAAGATGGGCAATTGCCCTGCATGGCTGGCTGGCTGATTGTGAGCCAGCTACCACGGAACAAATAAATAAGCTTTTCACATTTAGAGGACAAATAAAGCTGAGGACAGGTGTAATATGGGTATTTTTCCATAAGTGGCCTTAGCATAGGTAAGAATTTATTTTGACTTGGAAGTATTTTTTCTAATTGCTATGCAATATGAAATGTAAAATCCACTGACAGTTACTGTGTTACTTGTAGTACTGTGTTACGTGCCCTCCTTCAACAATAACTAACCATAAAACTCTCTGGGCTTTGACCACCTACAGCCTCCTACCTGAATTCACTTGAGAAAAAGGTGTTTTGCAGCGTGCTCAAGAATTTAACACACCTATATCCCATATTTCTCTGCCACTTTGCATCTTCAAAGTACTCTACAAATATTAGCTGACTAAGCTTGTGACACTTTTTGTGAAATGGCAAGATTATAAGATTAATTTAAGGCACTTCTGATTACATTTTTTCTTCTTCATTAGACCTTTACATTCTCAAAACAGTTTGCAAACTCCACATTTTAGTGGGAAACAGGAAATACCATCCCCGTTTTGGTGGGGACACTGAGGCAGATGTATTAACAGTTAGAGCTGACATAATTCTGACTGCCAGCCGTAGATCTATAAATATAACCATACTGTGCCATACTGTCAGTGTGATGTACTGATGTATAGAATTTTCAGTAAAATTACTTAAAGCATTTTCTTGTTTATCCAGCATTCCAGGCCCCAGCTGCTCTGAGTGTTGGTGGAAGAGGTTAAGCTGGTTTTATTCAATAAAATCAACGCAAACCATCTAAATAAATGAAGAGGCAGATTGGCCTCTGCAGTGTTAGCCTGGATCCCTTCTTACAGCATCCCCCAGCCTGTGTTTTTCATGTAGTGTTTAAAAGACTGTTGCTCAGAGGTACAGGGAAGAATATCAGAGTATCATTACTCCTGCTCTTCAAGTAACCAGGAGAATGCAGCTGTTAAACTCAGGATATAAAACACATGTTTAAAAGATGACTCTGTATGTGTTTAAAAAAGAGAGCGAGAGAGGATTCAAGGGAACCAAAAAATAGCAGGTTCCATTACTGTAATTAAATGGCAGCATTTAACCTATCAGGCCGTTGCGTGTATGTGAGAGACGAGCAGGGAGCTGCATTTGAAATGATCACTGTCTTCCTTGGGGGATACAGTAGTTAAATAATTTGTTTGCGAGGTGTGAGTTTAGTGTCGGGTAAAGCAAGTGCTTGTGTGTGTGTCTCTTAAAGCTGGGATAGCTGAGAATGGTATTTAGCAGCACATGCACTGTCAGTGAGAACACAAGCTGCTCTTGCCCATTTGTTCGGTTCTCTTCAGAGTCAGGGCCTCACCTGGTCCCACATATTTCATCATAAAAGGAGAGCTTTTTTCATGCCAGGCCACCTGAGACAGACAGCTGTAGCACTAAAAGAAAACCAGGGAGGAAATGGAAGGAGAAAAGAATCGGAGTCCATTTGGTGAGCTTTATCTCCTGTGGTGACTGTAAAGGGTGGGTTGTTGTATGTGGTCGCTGCACTTGGCACTCAGGAGTCTGGGGACTGTCGCATCCATGGGGACCAGGGATGAAGCTGCTGCTCAGGGATCTGCCCCTTAAACAGCACATCAAACAGTCGCTTCCCCTGCAACAGTGTGGTACCTGTGCCTGGCATGATTCCTGTGCTTTGAGACTGTAGGGTGCAAAGCCACGTGGAGAGAGAGGGATCTGCAAAGGACAACCTTGGCCCTTCATCATTGACCTTGACTCTGAACAGCTCTTTGGGCACACCTATACAGTGATGTTGATCCACTTTTTGGCATCCCAGAGAAGAGGCACAGTCTTATGTAGTGCCCAGAAGGGAGTATCTTCCCATTGTTATTCACTCCCTTTTTATTTGTATGGTGATTCCTTTGTTTAGGGAATATTTCCTAGCCCAGGAACTCCAAGAGCTATCCTCATACTTTGAACTGTTTCAGCTGCCTCCCCTACTGATCTGACTTGTGTTATATTGCAGGAACATGCCCATAAATGTTTTTTAATATTCACTCCAGTTTCTGTGTGAACTCTGTATAGCCACTCCCATTTTAACTCCTGGGGTAGAATTTTTGTGAGGCTTTAGAAGATGACAGTGTTAAAAATATAGATTTTTCTGTATTTCCTTGTTGAATATTCAACCCCAATGACTGGATTTTGAGGGCAGCATTTGGCTAAAAGGAGACCAGAGAAATGCCATGTATTTTAGCACCCAATCAAAGCAATGCATGATTTTGAGTCCTTGATGAGAGTTAGAAATCTGAAACTATTTCCATAGATGNAAAAAAAAAAGAAAAAAAAGGGACAAATACGTTGTTTGAATAAATTATTTGTTGTAAATGCCTTACCTAACTCAGGTGCATAGAAGGCATGTATAGATTCTCAAACCTGTCAGTCTTTGCATAAGATTGTGCCAGTCTGAAACGTTTTAGAAAAGATACTGTGTAATATTATTTCTCTTTCACAGACGTAGAAACTGAGGCAGATGGAGGTTAAATGGCCTACACAAGGTCAATAGCAAGGCTGGGAATAGAACACAAATGTGTAGAGGCTTTTTATTATACTAATAAGGAAACTCTGAAGGTGTGTTTGGCATGGTAATCGGAACCCCAGAGAACTAGAAGCAGTTAGTATGTTCTGAGCATGTCCCGAGGGAGCAATGATGAAACTGCTTTTCTACCTTACCACTCCAGTTCTCCGTGTGTGGTCACCATAGTTTTTACACCACTTAACCTCATTATTTTTAGTATTGTTAGCATTAGTCGTCCTTTGGGCGTTTAATCCAGGCTCTTTAATTTTCTCCAGAGCCCTGAAGAGGCTCTGTGGAAGGCACAAGGGGAGGAAAAAAAGCAATAAACAAACCAAAATATGAAAAATGATCTTTTGAAACTTCTTCTGTTTTGTTGACTTGTCCCCTAATGTTTTTTGTCTTTGTTGTTCTTTCATCATGAAGGACCCTGCATAAATGTCTAATCTTGGTTTCTTAAAAGTTCATTTACTATTGTTTCCTTCTTCCCCACCCAAAATTAACATCCTGTGTGATGACATAGATGGTTGTTGTCTAAATGGATGTGATGTAACCAACAAAATTGTGTAGGGTGGGTGGAGAAATATTTATATACTTGTGTTAAAAATTACAGAGTAGGTTTGTCTTTTAAACAGAAAGTATTTCAACACTGTTACTGGCAGCATCAGCCTTTAATTTTACAGGTGGCTACCTTTCTAGTAGCATTCAGCAAACAATATTTTAATGGCATGTAAAAAATTTCTGAAAAACAGAAGAACGAAGAACTAGGGTGATTTATAATCTGTAATGAATTCTTGCTGATACATCTTTTTATAATAGTGTAGTAGCATCTCTGTCTTTCTGGGGGAAGTGCAAACCAGATTTACTTGAAACATTTGTACCATAATAATCAAATATGTATTCTTAGTGTGGTGACTCCCTGACTCCCAGGTGTCCAACACTGATTTCACTTTATAGAAACTGGGCTAGAGGAGCCAAGATGCTCTATAAGGTTGTGAGAAAATACATGTCAGAAAAAGGCATGGGTTCATGGCTCCTCACCCAGTGCTGGTTTCTTTACATTTCTGTATGTTTTCCCTACATATTTCCATGTATTTTTACATTTTCTTAAAACATCGAGCTGTAGCTACATGACTTCTCCATGCTCCCCATAGCAACTTCGTGACAGAGGGAGTGTCCAGTATGCCCTGTCATACTGTGTGTTCAGTGCTTCACTGTGTGTTCTTCAAACACTCAAACTTAATTTATAGACACTTTATATGATTTTTCCTGTGTTAAGTCTGTATAAATGGGTTTGGTTTGTTGCTTTCTAAAGTTTGAAGTAGAAGAGGAAATAAATAGCATTGGGGCAAGTTCTCTTTACATTGCAGTTCATCTTAGTCTGCAGAAGCTACTCTGTGACTGGTTTTGTCTAAGGCAGAAAATAGCCAGGTGCTCTTGTTAGTGTGTTTGGGGCAATCAGTAATTCCAGAGTAATGCAAGGAAATGCAAGTGGTGCATCAGGACAGACTTTCCCGTTCTTATATATAAAACTAGGTAATCCTTCTGATTTTCTGAAAAATCGGGTTAAAGAATTTCTTATAATGGCTTGAAATTGTTGTTCTTTTACATGATTCCTTTCTTTTGAATGCTGAGTTGGGCAGAAAGAGTGGCAGGTTCTAGAACTGCAAGCCAGTCCAGTCCAGCAATCCCAGATCAGCAGTGACTGATCTGGAGTTCCACAAAAGGGCCAGGCTTCGAGATCAGATCTAATACAGTCTGTGCTCAGCCCCATACCATGGAAAGGCCTGGGGATTCTTTGCTGCTGTAACAAAGAAGTTGGAGTTACAAATGTCTGGTTGACTGCAAATTCCCCCTGGCCAGCTCCTTCTGGATCAGCACTGGAATTCTTGTGACATGCTTGTTCAAGTTGTTGGAAATACAATTTAAAATTGGTGTTCCAAAGGTAGATCAAAACCAAACCTCCTGTATTGCCCATGTTTTACCTTACTCGAATTTAAGACCACCTCTGGTTTTCTCTTTAGAAGCTTCTAAAGATAATATCACAGATCAAAGAGTAGCCAAAGGCTAATCATTTTGTTACTATTGCTCAACAAGATGCTTAACAAAATATATTTTGTTCACACAAAATAAATGGATCTGAAGCACAAACGTTTTGTCACTTCTGTATTAAAATCTGTGGTAAGCTTTATAAGCTATGGTAGTGCGTGGGTTTCTTAAGGGCTATGTACCAAACTGTCCTGCTTTCGGAAATGTAGAAGAGATTACTATCCTTTCACCCTTACAGAACGTTTCATGTTGTAGTTCCCAATTTAATAGGAAATTGCACAGGCCTGGTGTGTACTCTGGGCGAGTTACTTCATTTCTGTGTGCAGGGTTTTTCTTTGCAGGCTGTCTTTCCTTCACACAGACTGTTGGATGCTTTGGGTCTGACTGGCTTCTGTGGTCTGCACAATACCTGGCACCATAGCTGCCCAGTGAATGCCTTTTGGGATCGCTCAGGAGTATTATGATACAGATAATGAGGATCAGGAACCATCACTGTGAGACTTGTTTCTCTGCAGGAACAGCAGCAAGAATTTACAGGTCACAGGTTGGATGTGGTTGGAAACTTACCTGTTTAGTGTATCTAATTCTTTGTTGTAATTGTTTTCTCTGAATGCCTGGTCGTATTTCTAGGGAGGTTGTCAGTTGTGGTAACGAGTCATGACAGCACTATGGTTGCTGGAGTAGTGTCTCTTCCATTAGCTGGATTTTTTGCTCTCTAAGGACTTCTTTTAAAGAAATGTCAGAGCCCTGGTTATGTACTATTCCTTATAAACTACTTTGGAACTGGTATCCTGGCGTAGTCTTCAAAGCCTTCAAACCCCAAGTAGATACTGATTTGAAATAATTTTAAATATGTGGAGGTTTTTGTTCTTATGTCGTGTTCTCACATCATGAATGGCTGAACGTATGTCCCGTGTTCCTGTGTGGCAACACTGGCTTCCAGGTTAGTCACACATGTTGTGTCTCCACCTTAAGTCATGCAGTGGACAAGTGGATGTGCTCTACCAGTGTCCACTCAAAGGAGGCTTTCCATCAGGTACTGTGCTTATGCTCGTGTGATAATAGAAAGGAAAAGCTGGAGGCAAGAGCCCTAAAAATAAAAATATCATCATCGCAGATAATGATAAAATAAAATCTCCCTTCATTTTTAGGAGAGATTTTTATTTATGTTACAGAAAGACTTGTTTCTTCTGTCTTTTTTGATGACCATGGTGCTCTGAGAATGATTCTGTAATAGACCACTCTTCAGAAGAAGGTACCCAAGTTTGAATTTATTCTGTGTTTTTGCATATACTTGTTGTGTAGGAATGTAAATGGGCTTTGTAACAAAACTTCTGGTTCTGTAATTCAGGTTGGTGAGGACTTCTGGACTTGTCTTGCTTGATTTAGAGTCGTGTTGCTTTCTCCTGTTTTTTCTCTATTTTGAACTACTTGTGACGCAAAAATTATGCCTTTTGAATTGTGCTGTCTGCTGCCTGAAGATTTGTAGTAAATTATTTCAAAAAAGAGGTGTCTGAATCCTGTTGAGGCTGTGATAGCACTCCATCTACTGGGACTTAGGCATTGCAGAATCCCGAGCTGAGTCCTATTTTCGTCCTGCATGTTGTTCCTTGAATTCTCCTCTTAGTGCCTTGACCCCTCAAATGCATAGCTTAGTATTGGGAGCTTTTACTAAAGGTATCTCTTTCTTTCTTTCTTTCTTATATGGAACAGAGATAACGTATTTCATATAAGCAAGGAGCTTACTTTACATTAGAAGAGGAAGACCTGACCTCTCTTGCTGCAAGTGAAACTGTATTTTCCCTGCCTTGAAACTACCAGTGAAATGCATTTTGGACTGACTTAAAATGCTGTGATTTATGCTGTGGTATGTTTTGTGATATTACAATGTCCTTTTGCCTTTGTGTTTGATTTTTTCCCCTCTGATAAATTTTAGTGGGTATTTACCCAAAATGCCCATAGGAGACTGAGGCATTCTCCCTGCTGTTTGCTGTCTCAGAGAAGGAATCCTATGCTTTTTTCCCTCTCCATTAACCTTACTGCAATTTTTAAAATTTTTCCTCCTTATTTTGAAATAGTGTTAACATGGAAGATATTTTTAAATAGAAACTGGAAGAAAACATGTTTCTTGTTCATATACATACATGTTACAAACAAACGTGAATGAGTGACCAGAAGCACCTTTTTCATTTTCCATTTTGAACTTCTCATATATATAAAACTGAGAAGAAAAGTTGTAGTACTTGTTCTGTTTCTTCCATTCCAGGATATGCTGAGCAAGTCACTTGCCCTTTCCTATTCAGAGTGAGAACACTTTGATCCAGTTTTCTGAAGACAATACTCATTTCATAAGAATATTTAATCAGTAGAAAATAGAGAGGATTTAGTTTGTTTGTTTAGTATTTAACCGAGTGAATAAGGCAGATTAGGGGAAGGGGGGACACTGGACCCATAAACAAGGTGATATATAATATTTTTTTTCGTTCTCCTTTTAAATAAATACCGATCAGCTTTATGTTCAGAGACAATAGGAGCCGTTGGCTTAAATTTGCAGTTTACTGTATTTATGGCTGTAATATCAAGGTGCTGCCGTCGTAATTTCATGCCCCAATGAGAAGAGCAAGGTCGAAGCAAATGCTTCCATCGGCATCTGCTAACACACTAACTCATAAACAAGGCCCGGCTGGATCAGGTGGCACGGAATAATACAGGCTAATGAAATACAGCACAGCTTTCCATTACTGTTAGTTTTTACAGTGTCGTCATTACGTGTAATTTATGTTTAAAAAATTCAATTTTATACAAGGCTCTGGGAAATAGGGGTCTGCAGGTCACCCGACGACTTTTAACGGCTCTGAGAGTCCTTATTGCACTCTACTGTTCCAACAAAATATTAATAATAAATAATAAAAAAAATCCTCTTTTACTTTTTCTCTGGTTTGCATATCTTGCTCTGTCTTTTTAATTACAAGTGGCTAAGGAGAGTTTGGGGCTCTAGATGATGTCAGGAGTTATCCCCTTTGCTCATGCTCCCAGAGGGGGGTTACTATCTGCTTGCTTTTCTTTTGTCTGTCTATCAATCACCCAGGATCCTGTAAATGGAGTAAACACAGCTGAGGAGAGGGAGATACTTAACAACCTCTCTCCCAAACCCTCACCCTCTGACATTGCCCTCCTCTCCTCCATTACACTTCATTTTATTATAGACTCCAAAAAGCTTAGCCAGGAAGAGAAACTGCTCCTGTATTTATTTATTTATTTATACTTGTTATGCCAAAATACTTTTTTATTTTAACCTTTTCATTCCTGGCTGACTCACTGTATAATTCCTAGCATTGTTCTGTTAGTCTGATTTTCCTTCCTTATTTTAGTGCTGTGCAGCTGAGGTTAGAGCACCCTTATCAGTTCTGATTGCTGCTTAGTCACCCTGATGGGTTAAAGTGTATCATGTTTCTGAAAGATTGCACTTGCATAATTAACAGTCTCGTAGATGAATAGAGCTGTAAGAATTCAAAGCTCTTTCAGCAACTTTTCAAATTACTTTTATTTCTTCATTTTTCAGCCTGACAGTTGAGACCAGTCCATGTCCCTTTGATGAGTGGGTTCCTTTACTAAAGTTTGAGCTGGAAGTGCAGCAGCAGGATGTTTAAATTCAAATGCAGCGTCTCAGTGTAAATCAAGGGAAAAAAATCAGAGTGATGTTTCTGAAACCTTAGGTTTTATTCAAATGTTGGGTTGGGCTCAGCCTCATGAATGTCCGTGTGTGAAATAAAATGCATCAGGAGACTTTGCCTTTTTGACCTTTTTGAAATACATTCAGCTAAGCGCAGAGTAGCATGTAGGAGACAGATTTGATAACAGTCACCCAGCACTGCATGTAACTGACTGAACAGGTGGAATCATTAGTCTGGATCAGATCCCAGAAGGATTTTATGATGATTCTTTTAAAATGTGGCCATGTTCTTTCTGAGCAGAGTTGACTCAGTGGCTTCCAGGAACAGAAGTGTAATGTCATTTCAGGGTGCCGACCAGCAGATCTTCCTTTTAGTTTTATGGTACCAGGCACTAACTTCAGGTTGTCACATAGTTCGTTGTAGCTAAACAAGTTGTCCTGTCCTACTTTGTTTTCTACTTAATAGAAAGTGTATGGGGAAAAAACAACAGCTGCCACCCCCTGCCCCACACCCTCTCCGGCCTTTTGTCCCTGCCAAAGGGTGGGTGGGGGGGTTGCTTCAGGGTGGTCTTTTAGAGTGGTAATAAAGCTGGCTGTGGAAACCCACAAAGGAACTGAATTTTTTTCGCCACCTTTCCTTATTATGGCAGATTTCTTAATTTCACCTAAACAGAAATGTCTCCCCAGACCTGATGTAGCCTTCAGGTTGTGAAAATCTTGTGTGAATTACTGGACTGAGCAATGTAAGGAGGAATATAATGAAAAAAAATATTTTCAGTGCATAGGACGGGAAAAGGGTTGTCACTAATATGTCAGAGCCTGCATCAGAAGAAGAAAAAGCAGTGGCTTGTCTAGTTCAGTTCATGGAAGGGTTTTACACTGCAATTATTGCTACTGTGTTTTGACAGAAAATACGTAAAACTCGCATCTCCTGAGTTTTATTTTCTGACTGCCAGAGGTTCAGTTCTGACCTTGGAGCACTTCTCATATCTGTATGTCTCACCTCTTCCTCATCTGAGAAATATGGGTAACAGTACTGTAAGTACTCCTCTACTTCAGAGTGGTCATAAGAGGAACAGTATTTTGATGTACATGAGGTCCTTAAATAGTAATAGATATTATAAAAGGACATAAACAGGCAGTCAAGTCTTAAAAGTTCTTGTACAAAAGAGCTCTTTATACAACACCCGAGGTGCAGGCACCAAGAGATGCTTGTGACAACCCATTTCGTTCTCTGACTTGCTCTGTGTTTGACTACAATTTACAGAGGCTGAGTGATGCCTGCAAACTGAGTGGCAGCAGTGACAATCAAAAAAGAGGGTCAGCAAGAGCCTTTGAGTGCAAAACAGTCGTGGGTGCTGGATTATTCAAATCAACACCCTGAAGCCTGAAAAGGAATTTTTAAAGCTTTGTGAAAATTATGACTAATTCTTTGCAATGGCTGTGGTGCTGTAGAGGAGTGAAATGGATGCTTGGGGGAAGGGAACAGGTTTGCATTCTGTGGGGCTCGGAAGGCAGTTTCCGTGCATCCTTCTCCTCAGCTCAGTCCTTGCTCAGTACCCTCTGCGGTTAGATTATTCCTTGCAGATAGCAATCAACTGGAAGGAAGTGTGTGTCTAATTTGCATGAGATTATTTAAAACAAAAAAAAGGTCTGCATTAGTCAGGGTGATGGTAAACAACGCAAAGAGATGCCTTTTATAATATAGCCGTGGCTCAGCTTTCAAAGCCAAATATAATTCACTTACAATTGGCAGTTTCCTTTATTGTTCCTTTTAACCTTTTGCATTCTGCATGGACTTGATCTTGCTGCAGCCGCAGAACAACGAAAATGTTTGTTTTCCAAAGTGTTGGAAAGTGGATTTAGAGCAATTCCACTGTTAACTGAGGTGATTTTCTTGAGATACCTATTTGAGAGTTATACTAGACACAAAGCTCCAGTTTTTGTGACACTGCTTTTGCATCCAAGGGCAGTGGTATTATTTTTGGGTTGCCAATTTCCTGCTAGGTTAGAACAGTGAATGAACGTGGATACTTTTTCATGTAGTGCAGTGATAGGACTGTGATAAAATAAAGCAATATGAGATATTGGAACAGATGACACTTAGATCTGGTTTAGAAATTCACTCTTCTGTATGTAATGAATATATCAAAGTTGAATAATTTGGGCATGGAAAACTCACACTGTGTGCATAAATGTGTGTAGGTGGTGAATTTGAAAAAAAAAAATTTCCAAAGGGAAATTTGTTGAGCTGGCTATAATTGCCTGAGGAAAGCCTTGGAATATCTTGTCCATTTTTGTTACTGTGTATGAGAAATGACCAGCATGAAGACAGGTGTATTTCTTGAGTGCACAGATGACTCGTCGTTACTGAGTGTCCACTGTGCAGACTTACTCCATATATATGCTTAAGGAATCAGCTCCAGGACTCCCTTGATCTTGAGGGCAAGACAACAAGGCCTTAAAAGCATCTTGTCCAGATGAATGTTTTCCAAGGTGATGGCTATCCCAGTCTTCTGCTCTGATAATTCAGAAGGGATGTAGTTGTGATATTCTTCTAATGCCACAAGTACCATGGCCAAGACCATTTCACAAGGCAGCAGAATAGTCCAGGGAAGTAGTAACAATTTTAATTTGTACTACTCAAACCAGGAATTGCAATGTCAAAGGCTTCCCATCGTTCTATCATTCACAGCAGCTTTTTCTTCACAGCACAGCAGGGTTTAAATGGAAACAGTGATACCTGTCCCTAGTGGGCAAGATCACAATAATCCTAGAGGTTCATTTTATCTGCAAAAGATTTCAGCTTTTTTCTCAAACAGGATGAGAACATGGTGTGGTTAGGAAACAACAGACATTGTTTTCTGCCCTTTTTGCAGAATGAAGATCCTCCATTGCTTCCGATGTTTCAAAGTGTTAAATATTATGAGATTTCCATGGAAATAGAACAAAATGCCACATTTGCAGCCAGCAACTACTGTTGTCTCGATCTTTATGAAATCCAGTAGTTGCCGTTGATCTGCAGTGTTGGCATCTGTTTATGGGTTCTACATTGGATAATTAGTAGCTGGTTAAAACAGTTTGTTTCTGATGGGACTTTGCTTTTTACCAGGTATTAGACACCATGAATACTGCTTTTGTGAGTAGAGCAATACGCCTAGTTGTGTTTATCTGCCTTTTATTACACTCACTGCAAGTCTTGTTCCATATTGTTTCGTGTGGTTTTGGTTCCTTACTATTTGAGCCATGCATCAAATGCAAATGACAGGGTGATTCTGTCAGACTGCAGGACCAAAGATCAGGAACTTCCAATTTCTGATACTGTTTCTTACACTGACAATATTTTGTTGTTAGAGAAATCACTGAACTTCTCTGAAATGCTCTGTGGAGTAGATGAATAGTGTTTGACAGGAACTCACAATTTCTCACATGCTCACAGGGATAGGGAGAAGATCTGTTAATGGTTATAAAGCCTTCTGAATACCACAAGCACTCTGTTAGTGCTTATGATATTAAGTAACAGTTCTGAGACAGACTTGTGTATTTATTTCTGGCAATATTGTTTGTGCTACAGATTATTCTGCCTAGACCCCCAGTATGCAGTGAAGTTAAAGATCCTGAAAAAATTTCTTGAAACTTAGCTAATACGCCCAGTGGCCTGACCATTTTCTATATTGCATCTCTCTCTAATATTAAAAAGCTACGTTTTTTAAAGGATTAATTTTAGGAATTTCATCTACCAGCAATGCTTTATGGATCTCAAATGGGGGTGATGGAGAGAAAGTATTCCCCCATTTTTTTCCCAGTGCTGTCCTGTTCATACCGTTTTCCTCACTGTGCTCAGTCCCTACAAGAATCATGTGAGAATCAAGTGGTCTGCCTCTCACCTTCTAAATGTCTTTTCTTAAATCCATATTCTCACTTCCTGCCTTTCTGAATGTTTTTGCATACACTGTATGTATGGTGAAAGGGCCCGAATCCCTTCATGGGTTCCTCCTAGCAGGGACACTGGGTTTCTATGTGCTTCTGTGCAGGAGAGTAACACAACAAATGATACACAGCTGTCCAGCTCCCACTTCATGGTTGCCATCTGACTAAGTTCTTTTTCTAGAGGATGTTTTCTTCTGTCGGAAAAAATAATCCAGCTGTGCTTCCTTCTTCAGAGATGCTGGTCATTGTGAGTCCTTTAGCTGCTTTTCTTTTACCCCTTGTTGGCCAAATTCTTTCCATATGTCGTGGCCAATTACAGATGGTCATCCTGGCGTTTCCTGATGGCAGCAGTCACTGCAGCAACGTGTACCATGTGTGCAGTGTTACTACAGCTCTGTGTGAAATGAAAACCAGGCTGCCCTGGGGCAGTCTAATCATGCACCAATGGACCGGGGCAACGCTCAGCTGAAAGTTTGGGCTTGGCCTTGTTTTGATCTGTTTTGTTATAGTTTTATTTCCTCCTTACATTCTGTGTCCCATTCATACTAATCACAGTCAGTCCTGATTTTTTTTCTTTTTATTTCTGCATTTGTCATAAAATAAAGCAAATTATTCCCGTCTTCGGAAACGATCTAGACTAATTAGTCGTCTAACCCAATAATTAGTTTTTTGTTTCCCTGTCTGTTTTCATGCATTATTGTTAGTTTTTTCCCCTCTTTTTTTTTTTTACACCATTACAGATTAAAATGAGCCACATTTGCAGTTGATGGTATCTTTTTTTCGGGGGAAGAATGGAGAATTGCAATAGAAAGCTACTTCAAAAGGAGCAATAAACTCAAGGATAAATTAAGGAAATTGAATGAGCCACATTTGGAAGCAGCGTTGAGGCTAATATTCTGTCGCTTAAGGTTAAATTGCAACAGAGAAAGAGAGAGGGAGACATTCCAGTGAATCCAAAATTGGGGAGGCATTACTGCTCAAGTCAGTGCCAAAATTCTTTGCAGCTTGAAAGGGTTCTGTCTGGCTTGAGAATTTAATTATGTGTACATCAAGTGGGTAAAGGTGCTAAACTGATTTCATTTCCTCTGCTCCCCCAGGCCTGACAGATGAAGAAATCGACCTGGCTTTCCAGCAGTCGGGCACGAGCGCGGATGAGCCACAGTCCCCAGGTCCTTCGACACACCTGGTGCCAGCTCAGCCTCCTCACCCCGTGGTGTATAGTAAGTAACACTTTGAAAAATACCTGGTCCCAGTTGCTTTCTGCTGTGATTTCTGCAGCGATCTCACAGATTTGTGTGCCACATCCTAGATTTCAGTTCAACTGATGACATACTTTTTGTCATAATCAGACACCAAATGTTACTTTGAATGCACTTAGTGGTTGTTGATGCCTGTGACAAGATCATGTTACACAAGGAAAATGAGATACAAATGATCACTGTCTACAAACAAATGTCATCCATACCGGCCTGTGACACCTCTTGACCTGAAGGTGGATAGTCAATGTGAATTAGATTCTGACACACTGTAAGGACGTCAGAAAAGCACTTTGTCAACATGGGACTCACTCTTCCCTTCTAAAACTTGGAAAACTTCTCCCTCTGATCTTAAATAATCCGAGGTGTGACAGCAGAAATTCTGCGTAGACTATGTGGATGTGATGGTATGATTTTTGTGTACAAAATACACTCTCAAAGAAATTTTAAAGTCCCAACATAATCTGTGTAGACTCAAAATTTACATATATATTTGCATTTTAAAACAAACCTCGCAAAAAAGTATCTAAGCTCCAAACAATAAAAACCGAAGTACACACCATTAAAAATCCATCAAAAGAAGCTGTTCAGCTCACATGTGTGTCTGGTAGTTTGAAAATCACTTCCCTTACCTGCCAAGTATAAAGAATAGGATTTTGTTGCTGCTCTTAAACAGCTCTATGGCAGATATCGACTGATGTAACACTCCACTTAGGGCTGTGTTTATTAGTTTGCTATTGCTGGAGACAATACTAGACTTGCTTTCTGAGTTTGTAGCTGCTATGGTTTGGCACAGTTTGAGACGAAAAACTTTTGTGATAGGATTGGGCTCAGAACTGGAATATTTCTGGCTGTTGTATTGTGTGTGCTGGTGAACTGCAGGGCTGAATTCTGCCTCCTAGGCTAATTCCTGTCTGCTGTAGTCCACAGAAAATGCCAGGAAAGCAAAATCTGCTGTCTTGCTGTAGAAGCAGGGCCAGATCCCTCTTGGTGCTGTCCGTTGCTCATTCAAATAACTCTTACCACAATCCAGTACTGGAGGAGTTAATCTTCCCTTATTTCAGTGTTCCACTAATATGAGTAGAGCAGGGAAGAAGCATGCAGTTCAGCCTGGGAAACACTGTCATCACAGCTTTATCACTCTTTGGTTGTTTTCCTTTTGCAATTTTGGGTTTCCTCAAAGCAGCAGGTCCCACTTTCTTCTTGCTAGGTAAGAATCTTAACTAAAATTTCAGCATCAGAATGTTCCCAGTAACAGCTTGAAAGAGAATTTTGAAAGTATGATTCTGTAATGCTTGGAAATCAAAGGTGACTAAAAATACCACCAAATAAAAGCCTTTGCAGGGGTTCTAATTGCAAACTGGTGCTGTAGCTTAGCGATCTGGTTGGTGCTTTTTAAATAATTTGAACCCAAAGCTTTTCCCTGTGAGGCAGTCCTTTCCAGCAGCCCCCACAATCGGGAAAAGGGTGACAATGAGTTCATTAGGTATTGTTCCTCCCCACTCTAGCCGTTTGTTGTAGACCTTCTATTTAAGCTTAACATCTAAATGGATGTATAAAAAGAATAAATAGCTGGACATACATGGTATTTGTTTGACCAAAATACTTGTTTTGATTAGTCCTCATCTGTGCCCTATTCTAGTTCTTGACTGGTGTAGTACTGGTGGGTGTTAATGACGGATCTGTCCTTGTTGTCTTCCTATTAAGTGCTTTTCATGGTATCAGAACTGCAGAAGGAATATGTGAATTTTTCTAGACCTGATGGGTGAGACTGTGCAGTGGCTCAGTGCTCTTTCAAGGTGTGATGTTGGCTGTAGGTTATTTCATCAGTTGGATGTTAATCCTGTAATGAGTATTTCTGAACTGGTCCAAATCTGCCTCAGGACAGTTTTTTCTGTGGTAGTTTACTAAGTCAGTTTATCTTTCACAATTTTGTGAGGGGTTGTCATGTACAGAGGAAGATAGAATCTACTTTTTCTGTCTGTCTGTTAGGCTTATCTCCTCACAGAGTATTTGTGACACTGAGCTGGAATGCTTCAAGGTTTGAAGTTTGAAAGAGTATCTGAAGGACTAGTGGGATAGAGAGGCTGCTCAGTCTGTACACTGACTTGTCAATGGGAACAACTCGTATTGAAAAAGACTGCAAGCTATATTTACCTTCCTCAAAGAAGACATTTAGTTTCTTGTGAAGCAACATCTAATCTGCTTGAGTTTAGGTCTTGAAGACTGTGAACCATTTTCTGTTTGGTATTTTGGGTTCTTTTTAAGCTTTTTTCTGAGTAGTTTTGACACCTCTACACAAAACACCAAGTGAGAAGGGTTTTGTGCTGAAAAGCAGAGGCTTGTGTTTTAAGAAATCTAATTTCTCTTTGCACCCTCTTCCCACAAGGTGTTGCTGCTTCATGTTTAAAAATTACATTAAAACTGTGGGTTACAAGTACAGAAGTTCAGGATGGTTCAGAATCATCTCAAGCATTTCTTCAGCAGGAATGAAGCAAGCAGCCAAGCTGATGATCTTGCCAGTAATGCCAGTGTAAGATGCCCGCTCCCGTGAGTCACAGCAATAAATCCTGTGTACCCCTTTTGAATTTGCTTCCTTTCAGGGAACAGGGATCTCCTGCTGTTGCCACCACAGTCTGTTCTATTTCCTAAATTAATACCACTTAAATACTTCCTTTTGTACAGTTGAACTTAATGTACTAACGTTTTATTGGACGTACCTGTAATTTGTATAAACACTTCCTAATTCTTGGAGAGTTAACAAGAAAAAAGCACACTTGCAAGCCTTCAGAGTAGCATAGGTCTTGTATGCTGAACCCCTTCTGGGTTTGGCTGAAGAGAAGGTATAAAAACTTTTTTAGGAAAGAGACAATAATTAAATTTCTAGTATTTTAGGTCAATACCATCTCTACTACTTCTCATCTTGTTCTGGAGGAATAATTCCTTCCCTCCAGTTTGTACTTTTGCCAAGAGGTGTCAAAACTGCTTAAAAAAAAAAGCTTAAAGAAAGCTTGAATTTGATTAATATAGAGAAACAAGACTTTGCCTGACTGATAATAAAACTGATAAATGACATTTGAATTACTTGTAGCAGTAATTTATTACATAAAATATCTTTTATTTGACATGCGATTAGTTGCTGGAAGCATCACTCAATCTGACTAGTTTAAACATGCTCTAAAATGAACCCCCAGTAAAAAGCCAGGGCTGTCTGCTATTGGTGTTATGAAATACACTAATCCAGCAGTGAGGACAAAAATCTGACTTTAAATATTTAAATGATTAATTTGTTGATTTTTTTTTTTTTTACCTTTCTAACCCATATAATTACAAGCAAACTCAGGGGAATTTCTGAGCAAGGTGTGTAAAGCTGCATGCTTATCATCCAGGTATTGTCTGTCTTGTTCCCCATGGTATTTACGGGCTCTATTTATGGGGGTTTGTGCAGATTTTAGACCTGCTTAAAAATCAGCTCCCGTGACTTTTTTCTTGCCATTTGTATCTTCTTTTCCCATCTTGTGTCTTCATTATGTGGAAGTCTGTAAAATACAGACTGTTTCCTCTTACAATTAAAAACTGTAACTAGAATCCAAACTCTTTTTTTTTTTTCCCCAACACCTTTCCATGGATTCACTGTTTTCTTTTGGAAAATCACCTCTTCCAGCATCAGTTTCTACAGTTTTAAACGTGGATACTAGTGAAGCTGACCTTAAGTTGGATGCACAAGGCCTAATAAGTCACCGTTAGAAAAATTAATTCTTAGGTGAATGGGGATCTTAAAAATAGTAAGTGTTTACTTTGGAAATGCAATTTACAGTGACTGCTGTGGAAATTAAATATACTTAGCGAAAACACATACCTGGAGAAAACATCTGTGTCCCTTCCATTTGACTTTTGAAGGTCTCTTAGAATGGTTTGGTACTTCCTCAGTGCCTAAAGTAACTGGGCTGTCAGTGCTTTTTCACTTTATCTGAATTCTGTTTGTTTTCCAAGTGGAGAAATTGAGGATATGCACAATTGTGTAAGCATAGGGCTTAAAACGGAGAAACTCCTAAGCCCCTCTTCACGCTTTAGATTAGAAAATTGCAGGGAAAAAGAAAGGTTGAGTGTGTATTTTAGGCAGTGACTGTGACATTCTCTGTAACATTGTGAAGTTGCTGTGGTCAGTGCAGAGCCTTTGCTGCGTCCCTCACTCGCTCACTTCTTCTCTCCACCTCCCTCACTTTTTTTTTTTTTTTTTCACAAGACAGATTTCACACATCTCTAAAATGAGTAAAATGGCATTTTAGCTTCTTGTCTTTATAGACTCTCTGAACTTTAGGAAAGATCATTCTGGTCCCTTTTCATTAATAATGAAAACCAGGGGGCAATAAAATGTTCTTAGCTCAAGCATTACAGGAATGGAGGGAGAGATGAGTGAGGTGAAAGGGCAAAGCAGATGGATTCCTACAGGTGTGTCTCCTTCCTGCTCGGAGGTCAGTGGAGCTGGGAGGGAGTTTGGGAGAGCCCATCAAGGACAGCCATGGGCAGGATTCACAGACCCCTGAGACAGTTAACCCTGTACAACAGCAGCTCAGCCTGGAACAAATTGTATTGTCATAGAAGGATATTTTTAGTCAGAAGTTTAGGGGAGAGAACTGGACAACCAAGAGACTTCAGATACCAGAAGTGTCAGTGGGGGCACAGCACAGGGGGGAAAGATGGCTGGGGTTCGCAGCAAGATTAGTGAGAGATCATTTTAAATCCTGACATGTACACAGCCAGTTACTGCAGCTTAGCTGACGTTGTTAACTCATTAAGTTAAAAAGTTATGATAATTTGATCATGTGCCTAAGCTCCAAAACTGCAACTGCAGCAACCCAAAATACTCCTGGTGACACTATTCACCAGTTCTGACAGAGATGCCTTAATTTGTTCCGATTTCTAGTCAGAGGATAATTTCAGGAGCTGTGTCCTAAAATGTAGCAAGAAGCTCTGAGTGCCAGTATTTGGGAGTCAGATCCAAATACTCTAGACCCTAAGGGCTGGGATTAGAGACAACTTTTGGAGTGAAGTGCCTGTAGAAGAATTCAGCATGATGCCAAGCAAAATGGCAAAGCAGAAAGGAGACCAGCGGCCACCCATTTCAGCCAGTTTAGCCTCCTTTTGAATGCCTAAATTGAGACTTCGGAGAACATAATGCATTTATGAGACAATGTAGTCACATGCAGATTTGGAGACGACACCAGTCTCCCATCTCGTCAGTTCTGCCCACATCCTGCCACTGAACTTTAGGCAAGATCATTCTGCATCCTCTTCATTATTAAAGAAAACTGGGGGCAGTACAAGGTTCATTCAGGGAACTGCGAGGGAGGTGACAGGATAAGGCTGGTGGAAAACTACAGCTATCTTCTGATTCTTCTAGAAGGAGCAGGGCATACCATATCTTTGCTTTCCTCTGTGGAGCTTTCCTCTGTGCAGAATTGTGTGTTAAATATCTCAAGCTTTTATCTACCTCTTTACCTCTCTCTGTAGACATTTATTTGCATATTTTCTCTCTGCTCTTTATGTGTGCTTTGGTCCCTATTTGTAATTAAGGCTTGAAAGACACTGGATCCTTCCTCATTGAAATGGTCCATAATTGCTGACACAGTTTTCATAAACCCATTTATTGCCCTGATAGATTTCTCTTCTTTCTTGAAACATTCCCTTCTTTCCTTTTTCCTGCACGCTTCTGGGTCTCTGGCTCCGTCCCCATTTTCAAAAATTGTGATAGTGGAGAACAATAGGTATTCAGGTAAGGAGTTAACCTTAGCTAGTACCAGCCTCAGAGACAGTTACCTGGGTTCAGAGTGCCTTCTGCAAGGAAAGAGTAGGGCAAAACAGCTTGATGGACCCTTTTTAATTGCTGCTGTGGTTTCTGTCCCTATGACTCTACAAGGCCAGTGTCAATGCCAGAAGCCTGGCCAGATGTTTAAGTGTCCTCAGCCAAAGGCCTGCACACTGTGTGTTAATCATTGCTCTTTTTTCTGATAAAATGGATGTACAAAAATGTTGTCACCTGCAGTTCTGACTATGATTATTTCTTGATTCTGACCTTTAGGTCCCCCTGGCTCCAGATGGCGAGATTATGGTGCTTTGGCTATCATAATGGCAGGAATTGCCTTTGGATTCCACCAGCTCTACAAGGTAATATGTCCCTTGCTACTCCTACACTGTACTCTGAGAGAAACGTTATGCTGCTTGTGTCCAAATGATCATGTTGGTTCCAAGCTGGTGAAGCATCTCTGTTCTCACTGGCACTGCCACTGGTATGTTTGATAAATGTAGACACTTAACATGAAAATACAGAGTCAAAAAGTGGCAAGCAAATAAAACTAGTTTTTAGCTGTGAATCTCAAACTACTAGAAATCAAGTAATTTCCATTGTGTATGCTCTTTTTGAAGCATATTCCGTTCCTAGGATGAGGCTGCAGAAGGTTCCATGCATGGTAGCTAGAGGAGAGTTGTGACCTATTATATCCAGTCCACCCTCTGCAAGGGTGGAATGAGGCAGATTTCATGGCTATGTCCAGACTTAGGAACTGGTTTTCAGCACCCTGACAAATGTAACCACAAAACTCCTCTTCTGCAACTTCTTCTAACACCTACCGTAGAGGGAATTTCTTTTCTCAGCCAGATGTGTGAATAAATGATCACTGGCTCTGTGATAAAGGTTGAGATTTGGGGGCTGGGATTTGAGGATGTTTCTGGTAGATTAGAAAGAGCACTTTGCACATCCCTATTTTCTGAAAAAGTTTCTTTTCTCCATGCAGAAATACCTGGTCCCTCTCATCATGGGAGGCAAAGAAGACAGGAAACAACTTCAGAGGATTGAGTCAAACATTTCGGAGATGAGTGGCAGTGTGACACAGACAGGTAAAGATTAATGACTCCATCAATTCACCCCTCAAAGCTTTTCTCCCGGTATCCTCCGTTCTGCCAAGACCCCCACCCTTTTCTTTCCCTCCATCTCCACTTTATGTGGTGACTTCATTTATCTGCTCTGAGAATCTGTTCACATTTGCAAATGAAGCCGCCGTCATTTCGGTTTAATTTGAAATTGCTTGTTTACTGTCGGCACGGCCTCAATTAATTATGTTTTTACGGAAAGGCTCCCAACCTCAGAATATTAATAAGGGGAATAAAATGACAGCCTTTCGGAGGGCTGTAAAGTTCATTTTTAATTTCTGCTTCTCTGATGTTTTCAGGGGCTTGTTTTTTTTGGTGGTTTCTCCCCACCTTCCATCTGAAAATCCGAGGAAGGGTCAGGAGAGTCTGTAATTACTGTGCCTCCCTGACCTTAGCCACCTTCTCTGTTATTGACTCCATGGGGTATCTGTTCATTACCTGATGCCCTAATGATGGTCTGGATTAGCTGTTACCTGTCATACCAATAGAGTTTTTAATATTATTTATTTTATCAGCTTGTTTACTGCCTGGAAGCTTTGGATAAAGTACCAAAGTAGAAAAAGTTCCACAGCTAAAGTTGGAGTCCAGCAGAAGTTCTTCAGTGTTTGCTGGAGTGTAGGAAGGGAATACAGGGTGCTCTCTTGAAATAAAAGGGGGAAAGTGCAAAGTATATTCAGTTGGGATGAAAAAAATTATGATTTTCAGCAGTAAGTTTATTAAAGATATTGGGGTTGAAAGAGCTGGTAGGTTGAGAATGGGAGGATGCTAATTGCACTTTTCATTGACGAGTGAGAGGAAAAGCATCTTTCATTTCTCATGATACCCTAAGGTCAACCCTGAGAGCAGCCTCTTCCCAGACTGGAGCTAGCCCCAGTGTTTGCCTGCAAGAGCCCCGAGATAGATAAATGATACAAACATTGCGTAAGTTCAGGGAGATGTACAAATCATAAACCAATATAATTAAAAGGGAGAGGTTTTAGACGGATATACTGTGGGCTATAGACATCTATACAATGGAAAGATAAACTAGAAATACTGGAGGTTAGATGCAGTGCAGGTAGATTACCCGTAGTGCAAATAAATCATATGGATTAAAGTGAGCAGGCGGGCATAGATAAATTAAATACAATAGGAATAGAGGCATCTTTGTAGCTAGACAACAGGAAAGGCGTGTGTGAGTGTGTAAGTGTGGATGTATCTCAGTTTAACTCCTCTGCTTTTTCTGTACAGTGACTCAGTTACAGACAACCTTAGCAGCTGTCCAGGAGCTGTTAATCCAGCAGCAACAGAAAATCCAAGAACTCACCCAAGAACTGGCTGCTTCTAAGGTACCAACTTCCAAGTCTTCACCTTTAGAGCATCATCGGTTTTGGAACATGCATGGCTTCTTTTGTGGGCACATGGAAAGCACCTATTAGGTTCACAACCCAGCCAGCAGCTCTGCCATATCCCCAACCAGTTTCTCTGCATCTGACTTCTTCATGGGTGGTGTAGTTAGAGCACTGGATATGAGTGTGGTACTCACTGGAATAACACCTGATTTCGGAGAGGGCTTTACTGTGTAGTTTTGGATGAAGCTCGTGTGTCTGAGGCCTCAGACCTGTTCTCAGCTCTGTAGCTTCTGTGCTGCATTTGAAATGAAATCATTGTGGAGTTAGCCCACTAATCAAAAGAGGCAAAGACCAGTTGTGCAGAGAATTTTTTTTGTATTTTACACGTTTTGTATTTCTCCTGTACTCTGTACATCCTGTTCAGCCAAGCATACACTTGAAGGACTGTATTTAAGTCACTTGTTCAGGTCCAGGTAATGGCCAAACATTCTTACTATTCGGGTTCTTATTTCAACGATTTTGGTCAGCTGAGTAACAGGTGGTCCCATTACTACCCTGTTAATGACACGCAGTGACCCATTCCCCTTGACTCTTGACTTGACCTTGTCAATAAAGCTATCAATTCTGGATAGTTTGTGTTGTTACATGTGTAAATAAAGTAACCACTTTTAACCAAAATTGATTTTCTTTCTGCCAATGAGAATTAGTGCTTTACTCCAAAGTACTTTGCAACCATTGGCCCCAGCATTCTATGAGTGAGCAAGTGTTGACATGTGAGGTGGGGGTGAATGTGAAGCAGTCCCATGGAGATGAAGTCTTCCTTTGGCTCACAGACTTGGGATTCTTCAAGGCCAAGATTGTTCACAGTTATCTTGTTGTGTTCTCTGTACAGGGAGATTTTCCTGTGAAATCCTTTAGGCAATGCTTACAGCCCTTTACCTGTAGCAGGAACAGTTGTCTTCTCCTCTTACCACACTTTATTCTCATGCAGATCCTTTGATGGTGTGTAACTGGTGGGCCACAGCTGACTCTGTGCTGTGCACACTGTACAGGAGGAATCCCTCAGTGGCACAGCTGTAAATGCAACCATGAAAGCCACTTTATGGTCACAACACTCTGCTTCAATTTTCCTTGGGAACTGTGGCCTGACAGTGGCCTGGAGCCAGTCCGGAAATTGGAAAACTGTTTTCAGGTCTTAAGTGTTAAGATTAAGAACACATGTTGAGCTTTAAGAAGGAAAAAGGCCATAAGTCTTGGTGGTTTTAGAGAGTCTTGAAGAAGTTTTCCTTCCCCCCTCTCTACCCCCTGCACTGAAATGGTAGCACACATTGTTATGATATCTAAACCTCATGTGTACAAAGAAAAACTTGGGCAACCCCACAAACCAAAGAATAAAAGCTGTGTTTTCTCAGCTGCAATGTAAGTTTTTATATCTGCTTTTCAAACTCCTACTGGCATGCTGTAAAAAATTAAAAAGAGAGACTTTAAGTAATTAAAAAACGTACATAAAAATTCAAGGCTTGAATTTTCTACAACTGTTTTTAAAGAGACTGGCTAAAAAGCCCCAGATGTCAGATTTTATTTCTAAATCCTAGGCATCTGGCACCATATGTGTTTTGGAAATTTGAGTCCTTTGCAGGCCAGTGAGTGGAAATCACTCCCTTGTTAATGTGCTGCTGTAGCTTTCAAGGTCTTAGAAAGCCAGAACAGTGGCTCCTGGATTCTTGCTGTCTGAGGGCTGGGAGTGTGAATCCTGAGGGAATGCATCTGTGTATAACACAGCTACTACAGCCTGAGCCTCTCCCAGCTCTTTGGGTTTGAAGCCCAGAAGTCACTGTGAGCAGTGCTGGCTGCGGGGTTACTCAGCAGTAGCTCAAGTCTGTTTAAGAGTAAGTAGGAACAAGCAGTTCTGGCTACATCTAGTGGGAATTTGCTGAGGGGGAGTTTTGTGTTATTCCAGTTCTGGCTTCCTTTGGTGGGGAATTTATTAGAACTATCTCTGCAGTGATACTCACCAGTGTGTTTGTTCCTAATGGCTTTTAGCAGAAATTACTGTGGGACATGCCAGACATGAGTATTATTTGGTCTCATGGCTACAGGAATTACTGGAGCAAAAGGATGGGATAACCATAGACCATGATCTGTTTTTAGAAAACTCCCATTTCTCAGGTTACCAAAAGGGTTAAGAGTGCCAAAAGTATTGTCTGCAGCATGTTATCCTCAGTTACTTTAATTTCTGCCTGATATCCCACGGCAATTCTGATCCAATTGTGACAGCAGCTGTACCAGGCTTCCAGGAGTTACTTATCATCTTTCCCCACAAAACTGCATTCATTGCCTTAAAATATCCAAGAGACGGTGCCTAGTCCAGCTGCTTCTGGAGATACGACCTGGTAACTCAAGCACAGATCTAATTCTTCAGATCAAGTAGGGAAAATTTTTGCAACTTTCAAGTATGTATTTATCAGCCCATCTCTAAACACCACAGAGTGCAGATAATTGATTCTTTCTTTCATGATTTAGGAGAAATGAGAAAATGGTTTTAAAATAGTTGTTAGTGTATAATATTCTAATCTGTTGTCTCAACTAAGTTCAGTCTCAGAAGGGAGTAAAGGACCTGATTCAGTGCAACTCCCATTGCTGTTCAGGATCCTAGTTCCAGTTCTTCTCTAGAAATCATTCACTAGGTCAGGGCCAAATGATTTGGTTTATCTCTCTGTGTATTGTTCTCTGTCTGATATGCTGGTGGAAAACATCCAGTGTGGGCCCAGCTGTGCCTGAATTTTCACAAGTGCTGGCTGCCTGAAAAAAGAAAAGTCCCCTTGAGATGCTTTAGTAGTGGTTGTGCATGGGAGGCAAGATTGGAGACAAGATTAGTCTCCAAAACACAAAGCAAATACTGAATAGTCTTGGCACCTTGAGACAATTATTATTTCTGGTCATCATGGGGATCTGTTCAAATACTTCTTATTGTGGAAGTTGTTTTGCTCAGATCTGAGAGATTTTAAGTGGTAGAGCTTATGTATGTTATCCACAGGACTCGAAATTCCCAGATGGGAGCAGAAGAGCAACATAGGAAAAAGTGACACTGGGGAACTATCTTCCAGTTGAGACATTGATCTTTATGTCTTTATGTTTTTCATGTTCTAGGCCACAACTTCCACCAATTGGATTCTGGAGTCGCAGACTATTAACGAATTGAAATCTGAGATCTACTCTTTAAAAGGACTTCTCCTGAACCGGTATGGATGGAATATGTGAGCAGGCTGTTGTGGGGAAAGGGCTGCTTTCTGGGATTCCCTCAGTCAAGGGGAGGAAGAGCATTTCAAACAGGAACGACCTCTATATCCTGTTACTGCTATTTTAATAACACCATTTTGCACTCCACTATCACTTTCTATTTGCAGGTCTCAAAATGGTTTTCAAACTGGCCTTAAATCACAGAGTGCTTCAGGGAATTTATAAGATTTTTCCTTTTTGTTTGCACTTCCGCCACAGTCAGGATGCCTCTCACCTAGTTTGAGGAATTGACTGCATCTGCACCTGAATTCTGTTTTAGAAAGTCACTTCTGGATGCAGTTCAGCTGCCTTGCTCATGGTCAGGGCATAACAAGGATGAAAAGAATTGTCTCACAGCAGAGCCTGTTCCTCTTAATCAGCTCAGGTATTGACATCTTATAGTGTAGCAGATGTCTGAAATGAGGTGATAGAAATCCCAGCCTGTGGGACAGTCATAAGAACAGGGTTCAGATTTCAGTTCTTGAGAAAATTATTTTTTTCCAAGTAATTAAGAGTTTATCTAGCTTTCAGCTATTGATCCTGTCATTTGGATATGACTCCCTTGTCTCCTTCTACTTGTAACTAAGACTTCTCAATGTTTCCTAAGAGATGGACTTCAAAGGTCAGTCTAAGATTGGACTAGGCATGTTCTGGATCTGAGCAAGTGGGCTTTTCAGAAGCCTGAAAAGTGTGTTGTCATTAATATCCTTTTAAATTCGTGCTACACCTCCCATCCCTTCCAGGAGTTGCAGTAGGAAGCTTTGAAGGATTGAGGACACATATTAAGTTATTGTCTGTTAAGCTGGGTCATACTGGCCTCTCTGCGGGGAGAGAGCATTACTTAATGACACCTTTGCAGCAGTGGGAAGGCTGTAACTGGGGGAAAAGTGCTTTTTGGGAAAAAACTTTTAGGGGGCTTGTTTTTTAATAAAAAGACAAACGTTTCTGCAGTGAGGAAGCAGCAGCAGCACTGGAGCCAGGAAAACCACTGAGATTAGCTCCGTCGCTTGGAGCATGGTGCTAATAATGCCAAGGTTGTGGGCTCAAGCTCTGTGTGGGCCATTCACTTAAGAGTTGGGCTCAGTGGTCCTTGGGGGTCCCTTCCAATTCAGAATATTCTGTGATTGTCTCCAGATTGAAGTAGTTGGTTGCATTTATGATAGTTGTTGAACAGTGCAGACATCAGTGTCCTGCACTCCCAGGGGATGGGGTGAGCTCAGCCCAGTTCTGTGGTGGCTGCTGGTGGCAGCAGCAGGAGGGAGGTGAGAGCAGCTCTTGTTCCCACTTCAGTCTAAGAGAAGGCAATGCCTAGTGTGAGCACTCGGTGCAGGAGAGCAGCCAGCTTTCCTCTGCTCTGCTCCTGTTCGTGGCACTTGTCAGCTCCCCTGAGGGGCATGAGGACCCCCTGGCACACAGCCTTTTCAGTCCTGGATCTGACACCTCTTCATACTCCCACTTTTCACATACACAGGCAAGGATGCATGGGAGTACTACATCAGACATGCTTTTGTGCTTTGCCCTTCATGATGGATGACTCTCCGAGGGCACCAGTGCTCCCCTTGCGCTTACCTTTGTCCTGTTTGGCACTTGGAATGTTCTATGGCACTAACTCCTGTTAGTACTGGGCATTAGCCTGCTACTATCATATTTTTAAAATCCACCTGGAAAGGACTCGGGGCCAGCTTTTCAGCTGGTGCGGGCTGGTATGACTCCATTCAAGTCAGAGGAGCTGAACCAGTTTGTGGCAGCCAGGCCTGGCCCAAACATGTAAAGTGCATGCTGGGACTGGGAGAAAGGCTCTGGATTGCAATGAGCCAGAATGCAATCGTGGTGTATCACAGTGAGGTGAGAGCCAGGTGGTGAAATTCCCTGGCTCAGGCACCTGGTGTGTCTGACTTTTTGCTCCCATGGGAATTTTCTGTACCAATTAGAGATTGTCTTATAAAGGGACACCCATGTCTTTTCACAGGCAGCATTCCTGAGTGCTAGGTTACTTTGTGAAATTGGCAAAATCAGATCATTTTAGTGCTTCAGACTGCCCAGCTGGGATATTTTCCTTGTGTACAGGCTCGATTGCTGGGTGCTTGTAAAGCACTTTGAGAATCTCTCTGGAAAAGTGAAGTGGCCTTGGTTTTGCTCATTTATGGCAAAGAAACTTGCAGTTTCAGTCTTGCTTTACATGACTTCCCTAGTGGAAATACCATTCTCTCTAATGATAACCCCTCAGTATTTATAATAAAAGCCCCTTTCTCTCCTTTTTTTCCCCTCTTCTCCTCCCCAAGGAGGCAGTTCCCTCCCTCGCCTTCGGCTCCTAAGATCCCATCATGGCAGATCCCAGTGAAGCCAAGCTCACCTTCCAACCCCGTTGTTGCCAACCACAACAGCAGCAGTGACATCTCACCGGTCAGCAATGAGTCGACCACCTCATCCCCAGTGAAGGAGAACCACAGTCCCGAGGGCTCCAAGGTCAGCTGCCACCTGCTCAGCGCGGAGGAGGGCACCAAGGCCGTCATCGATGTCACGAGCCAAGTGCGGATGGAGGTGCAGGGTGAGGAGGAGAAAAGGGAAACCAAAAGGAATGATGAGGAGGAAGAGGACGATGAGGATGATGATGTTAGCCATGTGGATGAGGAGGAATGTCTGGGTGTCCAGACTGAGGACCGGCGAGGAGGGGATGGTCAGATTAATGAACAAGTGGAAAAGCTACGAAGACCCGAGGGGGCCAGCAATGAGAATGAGATTGACTAAGACACCCTGGCTGCTGCTGCTACTGCTGCACATCTTCCCCAGCCTGCTGCACTGTCCCCAGTGCCTCTCCCATTCTGTGGAGAGAAAAGCTACCATTCCCTCCAGTGATTCTCCCTTGATTGACCTTGAGCAAGGTCATGATTGCTCGGTGAACAACGTTTGCTCTGTTTCACCAGAGGGCTTTGCAGTCTTGCAGTGGCTTCTCCCTTCCCAGCCCTTCTTCCTGTGAGCTGGGGTCACTGCCAGGCTGGCAGACCGATCGCCTTACCATGCACCACAGCTACAGAATATGCCCTCTTACAGAAGCAGCTGGCCTCTTGCTGCATCCTAGAGCCCTTCTATCCAATTTCAGAAACCAGTCTGTCCTGAGCTCCTTGATTTCACAAGCCTTTAATCCCACATAAAGCCCAAACCGGTTCTCTGTTTCCCAAAATAACCCTCTGTTTTATTTCTCAAACTACTTGATATTCTGTTGCAAAAAAAAAAAAAAGACCATTTTAACCTCAAATTCCTCACCAGATCTCAGTCGGCTCTTCCAAACCTTATGCCAAGCCTCAATTCCTGAAACTACCTAGCATGTGAAAACACTAAATTTCTGTGGGGTCCAAAGAATGCTCTTTCCACCCCACATGCTTACATTCATCAGAGTGGCCTCTTGGTAGGGACCAAGTCCAGGTGTCATGGCCTCAGTAAAATTAACGAGGACAGGTGGCTTTGTTGATGATTGCTCCCCAGTGAAAGGCTTTAGAAGAGGTTGACTCCACTCAACCCAATTATTACCCTTCCTCCTCCAAACACAAGGAGCTCACATCAGTTTTTGACATCTTGTATTTTATTTATAGCTGCCCTGAATGACTGAATGAATGAATGAGTAGGGTGAAATCAGATGCTGAAATAGTTGGTTAATTCTGAATATTTGCAATGGTTTTTAGCCTTTTTTTCTCCCTAAATGAGAAGAAAAATGATCATAAATGGTACCTCTCCAGTGACAGGCACCTGCTTCAGCAAAGCAGTCTCGCTAGCAGGGACAGCAGCTCCAGCTCTGAGGTTTAACCACTGGCCCTTCTTGCCCTGTCCAGCCTTTGTTTTGCCCTGTCGGGGCCATACACAAACCAGTGAATTTTGAAACCTCTCATTTGCAGCTATGTGTTCTCAGCTGGTAAAATGGTGGTGTCCAATGATACTCTTCACTGCATCAGGGCATCTTAGCAGAGCAATTCTTGTAACAACTGAGTCTCACTGTCCTCACCAAGCAAGTGTGCTCGTCTTTGTGATCATGTATAGATTTCAAATATAAAATATGATTGTATATAATTGTAATAAATATGAGTTACCACTATTTAACACCAGGCTATTACTGGATTACTGTGGCTCTTATTTTGGGGAGAAATATGCATGTAGGGTGGTCAGGGGAGGGGAACGGGATGGTTACAGAAATCCGGTCCTTTTAAAATGTTTTCCAAAGGCCATTTGTGGTTGGTTTTCTGACTGCTCCTGTCCTAGGCGATATCAGCGGGAGACAGTGGTGTAAGTGCAGTGTAAGGTACACTACAAATGGCTCCAAGAGCGTGGTAATGCTGTGTTGTCTCTGATGGTGCAGAGGTTGTGATGGATGTAGCCCCTGGTGAGTGCAGTGCAGTTATTCTGTGCCTCTGCTCCCAGCAGGAGGCTCTGCAGGGCGTGGAATAATGCTGCGTTCTGCTCCTTCCACCAGCAGCAGGAGGTGCTGAAGGGAGCGTGTGAGATATCCCATGGCCCCTCAGTCTTATCTCCAGGAGAGAATGCTGTGCTGGATCCCATGACTGCTCTAACCCTGCCATCCCAGTCCAGAAGCCACCGAAGGAGATGGTGTGCAGCAAGTAAATTGTAGCTACTACAGGTCCATCATTGTTCAACAGAAGGATTTGGCTCCCTTCTGAAAAATAAGGGATTTACTTGATTCCCAAGTATTTGGGTGTCTGGTACACAGTGATATTTTCCTGCTCGGGGGAGCGAAAGGGACCTTCATATTACTGTATTTAGACCTGCTGCTGAATGTGATGATTTCTCATGCCTTAAATGGATGAATATCTTCCCCAGGAGTGAGTGAGTGTGTGTGTGTGTGTGTCTCTCTCCCTCTCAGTCTCTCTCTCTACTGTTTAACGTTCACAGAGAACATCACGTTTAGCTAAAACAGGGCAAATTTCAAAGTGTTTAAAAGGAAAGGCTTTTCTGAAGAGATGGCACTTTTCATTTCTCGGAGTCAAGAATCCTTGTGAAAAGAAAACACAACAACGCAGGGATGTGATGAAAAAATATTGTCCTGCCTGTATACATTTTATATACATAGAAGGTCTTGAAAATAGAAAGTGCCTGGACA
This sequence comes from Machaerirhynchus nigripectus, assembly GCA_013397975.1. Classification (NCBI taxonomy): domain Eukaryota; kingdom Metazoa; phylum Chordata; class Aves; order Passeriformes; family Dicruridae; genus Machaerirhynchus; species Machaerirhynchus nigripectus. Next base: position 255,753 of record VZRQ01003867.1, on the reverse strand, counting down.
ACAGCAGTTGGTGAAATGTGGAAAATATGTTGCTGAGGTATGTGCCTTGCAGAGTGACTTACAAGGTTTATAGTACAAGCATCCCTGCGGGTTCATTTTCCCTCCTTTTCCTCCACGTTGCCAGTGTTCAATTCATTTACCTCAGGATATCTGGTGCAGAGTAAAAGGCAGTTTTCTCTAACTACTCTTTTCTGTCCATTAGTTTTTCTTTCTTACTACCTTCACCAATTCTGTAGTTTTTCTGTATATTATACCAGTTCTAAAGTTTTTCCTTTCTCCAACCTGATGAATCCCAGAAAACTCCATCAAGGCCATTGTTCCTCAAACATGTAACTCTGTGCCTCTGGATAGGGTGTTTGTGTATTTTGTTGAAGAGATCCAACCCACCAGCAGAGAACTGGGAAGAAGCCAGACCATCTAACCAGCAGGTACTGTCATGAATCACGAGTTCTATTCCTCTATGTCATGTTCCTTCTCTTTCCAGCATAGCAATAGTTGTAAGAAGAGGATTTTGGTCCTTGTAACCTGACTAATAACTTGTAATTTTTTTCTTCTTTTTTGCTAGAAACAAATTTCTTAGCTCAGCTGCCCTGTGAAATACTTACCCCACTGGCCTGTTGGCACTGACAATGGCATCCTGTTAACTGAAAGATGACCAGGTAGAGAACCTTTTATATGCAGAATGAGACAGCAGCAGCAGTTCTCTACCACCTGGCTTATTCAAGGACTGGTGTACTGTGTACTCTATTTTTACTCTATTTTACACAGGAAGAAGAATAACACACCAGAGAGTTGAGTTCAGTGGTTTCCTAACATGGTTTCTATAGGTCTGTAAAAGCATATAAAAAAGAGGTGAAAGGAACTTCCTCCGGACGGTGTCATCTGGACACATTTCAGTGAATGCCTGTGACCCTGTGCTCTCTCTAGAGGAAACAATATCAGACTGGTACTTCCCAGTAATTTGAGAATATAAAAACTCCCTTTTCAATAGCTGCAAGAGAAATGTGGGCTACTCAAAAGGGGGAAAGGGTTAAAAGAGATGTCTCCTGATCATCTCCCTCCAACCTTCCTTACCCTCAGATGTACCAAATCGGTCCTATGTGCATCTTTGTCAAAAGCAGGAAGAATCTTACTGTCTTTTGTGTGTTGGTGGCATAACCAAACAGTGTTTGGGATCAGAAGGAAGAGGCTACTTTGCTAAGTATTTTACTTTTAAGTGTGCCTTGGATTTCACACATGATGGTAAAAAATACTGGCTGATAGATACAGAGCTGTGACACAGACAAGTTTCTGAGAAAGCCACCTTTGGGAGCCAGATGTTGTACAAGGTCCTGCAGCTTGTACAGCCCCCAACCCCATGAACTCTGGAGAAGAGCCCCAGCCCTGTTCTGGCCACCACCCAGCTGTGGCCACTGGCCTGAGGGCTGGGCTGTGCAGGTGTGAATGAGGAGCTGCCCAGCACCTCAGCCTACCCTGAGACACACACTTGGATCTGGCCTTTCCTTGCTGCACCTCGGGTTCTTCTGGCAAGTAAGTGCTCTTTCATAACTGTTCTCTCTTAATTTTATCTTTGGTAGAGGGGAGGAAGGGTTGCTAGAAGGTCCATCCTGGTGTGTGTTGGTGGAAAAAAGTGTGGTGTGTGTTGGACTGTGGAAAAGCCCAGGTGGTGTCTACTCCATTGCTGGCATTTGTAGTACTTGCTGCAGGAACAGAGGCTCCTTGCTTTTCCTGTGCTGGGGCAGTGCTGTGCTTGGGGAAAACAAAGGCTCAGGCAGCAGGTCCAGAGCAGCATTTTGTTACAAACCTGTTTTGTTGAAGTCAAGGTCTCCAAGCTTGATTAAACCCTTCACACCCAGCAGCAGGCTGTGGAGAACTAAGAGTTTGCCAAGGGCTTTGACACAAGAAGCTTTGGAAGGCCCTTTCTGTGTGGTGGTGCTTTATGTTAAGCACAAATTGTTTGTGGTGGTGACGCTGCATACCAAAAACTGGTGAGCTTGAGCTGTGAGTTTTCCAGCCCTCTCATACCACTGGGTGCTATGCAAGTGCAAAGACAAAGAAAGGCTTGATCTCCAGGGATGGAAACATAAATAAAGGGGTGCTGGAAGGTGAAACAAGGGAAATTATTTACTTAAGGGTACAGGAGAGAGCTTCCAGCTTTCTTCATTTTCCCTTTTGTTGTCTTATCTGCAGACTATGCTGCTTCCTCAGGAGCCAGCCTTGACAGGCACCTTTGGAGCTGTGTCCACGTATTACGCTGGTGCAAGGGTGGCTCTCACCAGTACTTACACTCTTAAAAAGAATATAAAAAAGTGGAAATGTACTTAGGGTGAATTTTGGGGTGTCAGGGGAGAGGGAAGATGGAGATCAAGGCCTGAATTCTCCACTTGCTGTGCAGTACAAGCTGCATACTTTTAGATTGAGGGGCTGGCATGGTCTGTCCCAGATCAGGAAAAAAAACAATCCCATCCCCAAAAGGGAGCAAATACTAACCTAATAAAGGCACCAGCTGGACGAAGGCAAAACCATCTCTTTGGGAAAAAAAAAAAACAAACCAACCTCCTTTCTTTAGAAAAATAATATATTTCATCCAAATAAGGTAAAAATATTTGAAATGGGGCAGAAGTGAGCACTAGGCAGCATCTGTCAGGCCTTTTCTGAAAAGGGGAAGATTATTAAAACTCAATTACAATTTATTTCTGTAAAGTGTCTTTCAGGCTAAAAATCTTCCCAAATGCTTTGCAAGGACTGCTCAGGGATTACTTACAGTATCGAGCCTCCTAGAACAACACCCTGTTTTCGTACCAAGCCCTTCTTTTCTGCATCTGCTGAAGGAATTAATCCTGCAGGATTTTATTTTGTTTCTTCTATGCTTGTGAAAAGAATGAGAGATGTTTTATGATGCTGGCTGCAAGAACAGCCTGAAGAGGAATGGGAGGGTGACACTGTATTTTTTTCTGGTTTAGGTAAAATACTCGCTTTTCCTTAGGACTGTGTTTCCTGTGTGAGAAGGTGATTGGCTGGGTAGGGCTGATTCAGAGGATTGAGAAGTACAACTGGCTTATTTGTTGCCTGTTTTTCTTTCTATGCCTGTTACTTTGCCAGGCTGCTTGCCTATGTCTCAGTCCCTTTGCTTGGCAAGGCTCTTCTGTGCAGCATCCTGGTTGGTTTTTCACCTTCCGTCATGTCTATCTCCTCATGCTCTTTTCTTTCTAACACTTCTCAGACTACTTCCAACTTTATACCTCTGCTTCTGTAGCTACTACTGAGGTTTTGTGTATGTGCAGCTAGAGTAACACCTGTCTAAAGTTAATTTCCTTAACTGATTTAATTAAAGCAGAGCAAATTCTGGGGTGGACATTCTTCCATCTCTTTGAGCAGATTCTCTTTACTTAAGCGGTTTCAACTTTGTGCATGCACAAAGGACTGGGTGCTAAATGCTGCAGTTTTCCTGTGTAGATGAATTAGTCCTTGCTTTCTGCCCCCTTACACTGTCAACAGGTCCTGTCTCTGTGTGCCTGTTTGCCTGCTTACCTGCCTGCTTTTTCGTAGTAATATCAACACTTCCATGGTGGCAGTGGCAGGTTTTGGGTGTGAGATGGAGCTTGGGGCTCCCTCTCGCTTCACAGGCTCCTCTGTTTGCCAGAACAGGCCTGGTGCAGCCTGGAATTGGAATATTCCATTACTGCATCTCTTTCTTGCCTCCCCAACTCTAAAAACTGCAGGCAGAACCTGCTAATCTGTGTAAAACAGTGGGAAAATGGGGAAGTGTGGTGGATGCCCCTGGCAGTGCGTGTCCCCCCTCGTGCTGTGTGGAGGGGATGTGGAGGGGCTGCAGCTGTGCCAGCCCCGGGGGAGCCCTCAGCACAGAGGCTGTGTAAGGGGCCTGGGCACAGCAGGGAGATCCCGGGCACAGCAGGGAGATCCTGGGCACAGCAGGGAGATCCCGGGCACAGCAGGGAGATCCCGGGCACAGGCTGGAGCTGGACCCCTTCTCTCTTGCGGGCACAACTGGCTCTTCCCAAGACGTGACTTGCAGGGAGAGCGCCTGGCCACTGAGTGAAGGCACTTGCTTCCCTCCGAGGGCTGTCTGACTGGCTCTGGCCACAGACCAAGTGTCTCAGTTGTGTCCAATTCAGTGTGTCAAATGCAGAGCTCTGGCATTTAGGCAGAGCCTGGCCGTGTCCTGGGATCCCAGGGAGGGTCCGTGGGGCTGCTGAAACAGCGGGGGCTCAGGGCAGGGGCTGCTGGTCGCCCACAGCCCTGGGGGAAGGGAGGGAAGGGGGCAGGGAACAGCTCTGTCTGGCTGTCAGATAAATCTTCAGCTGTTTACTTAAATCCTCAGTGTTTCTTCATTTGTTTGTTTAAGAGTTTTCCTGCCAAAAAAGAGCAAAAGGAAGAAGGGAAGCTGCCTCTGCTGGCCACCCTTCCTCAGCTAGGATGGGCCTGGGGTACTTCACAGGCAAGAGCAGGACTGGGGCCAGGACACCCTGCCTTGCTCTGGGAAGTTGAAGAGATGTGCCTCAGGATGGACCACGTTCCCATCTTCTGAGCAATGCCTGACCCTTGTGAGGGAAGATGTGTCTGAGAGGCTTGAGTGAGCCCACTTGTTGCCCCAGGGTTGGCATGAAGAACTTGTCACCCCCTCCAGCACCTCCTGTACCTACAAATGCTCAGTGCCTTTTTTCCCTCTTTGCCCTCACCCATTTGGTAGGAATTGTTGCCTCCAGGGTTGAGTTTTGTCAGTTTCAGGTACTGGTGGAATCTGTTCAAGACAGCAGAGACCCAAAAGGCAAGGGCTGGAGTCTGAGTGTTGGATTTCCATGTGACAGTGTCTGCCACAGAGGACTCAAAAGCATCTCCCTAACCATACTCCATATAGATACCCATAAAATATACTAGGTGTAGTAAGTATTACACAAGCAGTTCCTTCCTTCACGCTAGCGTGTGCTTTCACCAAAACTGGCCTCTTTCCTTGTCCCAGTATTCAGCAAACCTGTGTGTTTTGCTGTAGCTGTGCACGGCTGGTGTACAGATACATTCATCCATGCTCTCCTCTTTCCAAATTTGGTCATACTAAGCAAAGTTCTGCCTTGATTTTTAAAGAAAGACAGAAATTACTAGTGTACATGAAATTCCATAGGCGTTCCCAACAACCTGCATGCTTTTTTTGTTCAGAATAGGTACAAGCTGCTCACTGACTTTGAGAGAAGTCTTTAAAGTTCATATTCCTCTTGAAGATGATGTGAGGTTTTACTGTCATGTTTGAAAGTTTCAGTCTTCTCTGCAGACCATGTGCAAATTGGGGGAAGAGAGAGATTTGGCTATAGCTCCTCTCCTCTTTCCCCAGAGCTGCTACTTTAAAAGGACTTCTCATGGCCTTCAAAACAAGCACCTGCAGGTTTGTAAATGCTAAACTCCATTGCGACTCAAGCAGTTGATGCAGTCTGTGTGTAGTGTGCAGCAGGATTGTTGGTTCAGATGCTTTCTTGGAAAGGGCATGTGCAGAACTGTGAAAGAAATTTTAGAGGTCAAGAGAAGGTTTTAGCTTTAAACATGTAGTCCTCACCCTCTTGTTCACTTCTGTCATGATTCTTCTCTCTTGCTTTGTATTATTATACCCAGTGAAAATATTTTTTCCATGAACTTTTTCAAGACATTTATTATCTATTAGCCAGTTGTTACCTATTAGTGGCTGGTTTCTCTTTTAGGTGCCATACCTGAGCAACATGGACAGGATCAACAGCTGGCTCAGTCAATTTTTTCTCCATTGTTTAATAGATCTATTTCCCTGGCAAGTCTCCAGGTCTTTCTGAATGTCATGTTACCTTAGGAAGACAGTGCTGCTGGTCCCTGCAAGCTGTAAGTTATGCCCAGTACATGTTGTGTGTCATAACAGCTGCTTTTCCTCAGTACCAGTAAGCACCAGAATTCTGAATTTCCTTCTGTCAGGGTGTAAGGTTGTAACGTGCTACTGGAGTAAATATCCTCCTGAGTCACACATGCTTTACTCATTCTGTCCTCAGCTGAGCAAGCCATGATGAGGATTTTCTGTGGGCATCTGCAGCTCTGCATCCCAACAGCACAGCTCAGGGTGACAACGGCTGCTCTGCACCCACTGCTCTGAATTCTGGGCCTCACAACCCTGCAAGATGGTGCTTGAGTGAAGGGAGTTGGGGTTGGAGCTGGTGAGAGCTTGTAAGAAAGATTCCTGCAAAAATGAATGCCTACTGCAGTATAAGAACTGTTCCTCAAAGGTCTGGGACACAAGGAGAGGTGTAACATGGGCTGTGGATACAGAGATGTGGGTGCAGATGGCCTGGGTGCAGGGCTGTGGATGCAAGACTGCACTGTCATCACCTGCAAGGGCTTGGAATGAATGCAATAGTAAGACTTCGATTTGTTCAACTTGGAGCTTCTCCCACAACTTAGTCATTCTTTTACGAAGTCCAGTCAGAGTTCCACTGAGAAAAGGCAAGTTCCAGAAAAAGCTTTCAAGCAATGAAATGTGTTGTTCATGTTCCCTGTCCTCACCTGGAACCACGGCCATTTAAATATTCCATGTGCTGTGGACAGAGCTCCAGTGAGAACAAACCACTGGGCTCCAAGGTTGGATTAGGAGCATGTTCAGATAATGACATCTGAAAACAGGATGGCTGGGACCTGCAGCAGAGCAACGAGGGGGCTTTGAAAGAGAGAGGAGTCTAATCCTCTCTGCTAATAAGGAGGCAGCTGCTGCCAATGCATCAGGCTTGGCAGGCGCTGCTTTGCTGCTCCTGGGTTCTCTGACGATGGCAGAGAGGCACAAAGACCCAGCTGCTTCCGTGGCTGGGGAAGAACCACATGGGAAGGGTGTTCTCTGGGTAAAACAAGAACCTTTGACATTTCTTCATGGTGCCCAACAGCACCTCAGCAGGACAGGCACCATGCAGTGCTCCATGCCAGCACAATGCTGAGCAGGAATGGGTGCACAGACATGCAAATCCCTGCTGCTGGTGAAGAACCTGTTGCACTTCCAGATGACTGCAGCCCAGCCAGGAGGGCAGCTGGATCTGTGCCATCCGTGGGCAGTGCTGCGGCCTCACTGGTGACAGGATGACTTTGGGCAGGGGGGAGGACGTGAGGGGTCCCCCAGAGGAAGCTCTTGTGCACAGTAACGTCTGGGGACACCAGGACTGGGGATGGGTCAGTGACCTGTCACAGAGGGCGAGTACTCGGGGACGTGTTGGTACCGGCTGCTACACTGAGGGCAGTCGCTTTAGAGCACGTGAACTGCTGTGAACATGCACTTGTTCCTTCTTTTTTCCCCCAAAGTAACTTGCTTACTTCCTCATAAAAAATGGCATCTGCTGCCTGTCCCACTCTGCTGGTGATGAGAGCCTGTGCTAGACCCACCTCCAGTGTGGAAGTGCCCAGGCCTGGAATAAGTCCTGGGTGGGAGACAGTGGGGACTGGCTGTACTGAGTGTGCAGTTTTTTAGCTCATCCTCTCATGATGTCTGTAAAGGGCCCTGATGGCAACTCAGATAAAACCTCAGGGCTGCTGGGAAACCTTAACGCCAGAGTCCATGCAAAGAGAATTCTGTTCCTACTCCCCACTGGAGAACTGGTGCTGCAACAGTGACTGTTCAATGGGTGCAGGGACCGTGCCGAGGTTTCCAAACACCTCACCTGCTCCAAACTCTTACAAACATAAACCACCTCCTAAAGCAAGAAGACAACTTGATCACTTAAAACTTTGGGTTTTTTTTTCCAGTTTTTATTGAGTGAAAATGTCAAACCTTGCATCAGTCATGCAAAAAAAAAAAAATCAAATAAATAAAACACATATATTAAATTTCTAATAGCACTAAATTCAAGTGGAAAAATATTCAGTTCTTAATAACGCAGGTGCTGAAGAGACCAGATTCAAGTAAATCAGAGCACACCATCCTGTTTAGGGTGTTTTTTTTTCACTTTCTGCATTTTTGTCTCAAAACCTATATATATATCTATATATCTATATATATGTATATACATATAGATATATACACACACACATATATATGTGCATACATATTATTTTTATATTTATATATATACACATACATATTTATAAAACATTAAAAAGAGCATTGGTGGTTCAAGCATTTATTCCCCCCCTCCCCCATGGAAAGAAAAAAACAACAACAAAACAAAATAAAATTACACATTTAAAATTCAAAATGAGCTAGCAATGGCTTATAGTCCTAGTGTGCAATATGGATATTACAAAAGGCTAGAATTCTCCCTCATTGTCTTTTTTTTTTTTTTTTTTTTTTTTTTTTTTTAAAGTTTGGGGGTTTTTTGCTACATTGGAAAATTTTTTTGAAATTTTTTTTTCTTTACAAAATTCCTTCCACACAGACTTTAATCCAGTTGAGTTTGTGGCTAGAATGAACAATCTAGTCAATAGCTTTTATTTAATTTTTTTGCTCTTCAGCAGTGAATGGTAGCAGAATCAGGAGGGTCCCTCTCAAGGTTTATTTTGTTTGGTTTTTATCTCGTTTTGGACAAAATAGTTCCATTTCCTCTCTCCTCTTTCCCCTCCTTATAGAGCCAGTTCAATCTCCCTCTCTTTCTCTGGTCATTCTTTAGACAGTCCCATTGCTATGAGAGCTTGGAATGACAAACCACCTGCTCTGATGGGGTCATTGGGCTGTTGAGGCCCTTGTTCAGAAAAGCACTTAAGCTCGGGCTTAAACTTGGGCCCACTCAGTCATCTGCTTAAGGGTTTTGCTGAATTAAAGCCTGAACATGGCAGAATAAAAAGTCAGGTTCAACTTTCTTTTGTTGTTGTTGCAAACAGAGACAGTGTAAGAGTTACAGAAACAGGACTGGGAGAAGGACGGGGTCAGGCCGGCCGAGTGGCCACTGTCCTGCAAGGGCACCTGACCCTCTGTGGGGGTCAGGCCCTGCTCAGGGGTCACCTTTAGCAGCAGCCTGTCGGGAAAGAACTCTCATTCCCTGCGCCAGCTCCTAGAGAAGAGGCGATAGAAGTCTGGGAGAAGGGCTGAGATGTTAGGGAGAAGTAGGGTGCCTTGGGGGAGAAAATGGTGTGCATAGATAAACACGGGCCCTTCTGGCACACTCAGCCACACAGGACGTGTGACACAGGGCCCCATCCAGGCGGATCCTGGTGCAGGTGCACCGGCCGCTCCTGCCTCCGGCTGCTCCTGGGATGCTGCGTCCCGTCCAGCACCGGCAGAGCCACTGGACATCTCTTACCCCCTTCCTCCACACACTTCTGCTTTCCCCACTGTTGTGCAGTGACTCAGTCAGTGGAGTCTGGTGAGATATGACAGGGGAGAGGTAAAACACTGTGTCACAGTGCAGGGTCCCCGCTCGCAGGAGCAGGGACGGGACCTGTCTATCCTGCGGGGACACGAGTGGCCCAAGGAAGCCCTCTGGCTGCCCCTGGCACCGGCTCCACGTGCCCGGGCAGGACATGCTCCCAGGAGGGCTTGGTCCTGCTCCCGCAGTCACTGACAGAGATCCTGTTGATTTTGGCCGTACAAAATAATCACATCTGCTTTGCAAGATGTGGCTTGTGTTAATCTAAGGATTCCTCCTGGAGCCCATCACCATACTATCTAAGTAGCTGAACATGGGGAAAATGTACAAGTACAGAACCTGCAGCAAATGCTAGTAAAGTAAAATCTTTTTGCCCCATCCCATTTGAGAAATTCCAGGGCATCATTCCATCACTCTGCCCCAGGAACGTGAGCTTCATTATATTCAAGAATGGGGTTGTGCTAGGAAACACACAGCTGAGGGCAGGGGATATACCAAACAAAACAAAAACAAACAAACAAAAAAAACCCCTATAAAAATAAAAGCCACACAAATAGCTGATAGAGGAAAAGAACTCCAAAGAATTAAATAAACTACAAACTAGTAATAATATTTCATTTGTTTTCATTTGTTTCATCTCTACAAAATTCAAGTTAGAATTCGGAATCGTGCAGGTCCGGTCAGTGCTGGGAGTGTGAAGTCAGCCTCAAACCACAGCATTAAGGCCCCCCCTCCCCTGCCACCCCTACAAACATACACTACATTGAAAGAGAGGAAAAAAAAAAAAAGAGAGAAAAAAAAAGGAGAAAAAAAATTGCACACAATTAACCATATGTAAGGGCTATCCAGAAGGCAGGTGACACCTCCCTCCACCCCCTGGCATTGGTGGTTTCTCTTTTGTACTATATATAGTAATAACCTTTACAGGAAAAATACTGTACAACTTTTTTTTTCCTTTCTTTTTGAAACATTAGCTGAACATTCAGTCCCCACATCTACACAGCTGAGCTGCTTGTTTATAAATCAGACCTGATCTGCACCAGTTCCTTAGGGANCACCTGAACTTCTTGAGGCCTTTACCTGTTCAGGGTGAAAACAAATCCTGGGGATCCCTTAGAGCTGAAGTGCTCAGGGAGCTGAGGAGGGGAGAGGGTGCCTGCATGGTATTGGAAAAAAAGAATTTTTTTAATAAAAAAGGACAAAGCTCAGACTAATCTGGTATACTTAAAACTGGCACCAAAATAACTATCAGAATTAATTCATACTAGTCCTTCTGGTGCCCTGGAGTGTGTAGACAAGCCCTCTCAGGCTCAGGCAAGAATTGGGGGTCAAACAGCTACTGTCCCACCTGCCAGAGTCTGGGACAGTGTCCTGTAGTGTGTGTTCCCAGACCAGGCCAGGAAAAGATAGCAGGGAAGAGCTTGGAACCAGGGGAAGCCCAAGCTGCTGGAGGTGGCAGGTCTCAACACAGTGTGGTTGCATTTGCTTATACGGTGCCCAAGCCCTCAGCCCTGCTTGTCAAAATATGTCAGGATGGCCCAGACCTGCAGCAATTCTCAGGTGGCACCTCCCCAGCACGGGGGTCTCTGGGCTTTGGGGGTGCAGCAGGGTCTGTAACTGCAAAACCCAGGACTAGGCAGTAGGCCCAGGGGTGCTGCAGAACAGGGGCGTCCTCCTCCCCACCCCAGAGCTCAGCAGGACACCCCACCGTGGGCTCAGAGCATGTCCTGCCTTCTCCTCCCTGGGCAGCGGTGCCAGAATCACCTGAGATCTGTGTCCATCCATGCAGTCACAGACTGGTATGTCTGCAGTGCAGGGCTGAGGACCAGGGCCTGGGGACTGGGACCTGTCCTGGTCTGACTGCCTGGGGCAGAGCAGGGCATGTTCTCAAGGCTGCTTTAGTGACCAGGACACTCCCGTGTGAGCTTGGTGCTCCCTGTGCTGCACCATGGGGCAGGGGCAGCTCACAGCCTCCTGAGATGGGAATACTGAAGCACCACAAAAACGCCTCACCCTCAGCAGACAGGAAGCACCTAGGGGTTGGGATGAGATGGAACTGGATGGCAGAGTAACCCCAGTCCTCCAGTGTGACAGACCCTTTAAACTGCCTGCTGTGTTCTTCCCAGGTTACTTCAGCTAAATCCCTACAGTCAGAACAGCAGGGATGAGGAGAGGTGTCCTACAGAGAAAGTGTAGACTGAGAAAGTTTTACAATATAAATAGCATTCAAAATTATTATCATTAACAGTAAAAAGGATCTGGAAGAACAGGGGAGTGTCCCATTCCCACCCCTGCTCATTCATTAATGCATCCTCATTTATGTGACAATAAATACCCACTCCCACCCTGGCTGTCTGATGCCATTCATTTAATGCTGGAGAAAGAAGGGGGAAGGGTGGAGAGAGAGAGCACACTCCTCACCCCCTGCTTCCCACTGGCAAAAGCTGAGCTACTTGTCTTTGTGACACCAATTCCTTTAATTTTATATATGTGTGTGTGTGTGTGTACATTATATAGAGACACACACACAAATATATATTTCTAAAATTCATTACCTCTTGTTCCCACCCACCCCCCTCCAAGAAGTGGAGATTATTATTATTATCGTACAACTGAAAACATGGAAAAATAAAACCCAGAAAGAAAACTGGGGGGATAGAGCCCCACCCATAACAAAGGGTCCCCAGATGGGCACAGGCCCCACGCACCATGCAGGGAGCAAGGAAAAGCAGCGGGTACCCTCAGGGTTCATGTCCGTATAAAGGGTATTTTTTGCTGCATCTGGCCCCCTTGTTCCGGGATCTGTAGAATGGAGTGATGCAGCACCAGTCCTGCTGCGAGCCGATCTCTCATGGGGCCTGGGGAAGAGCAGGGGTTTCCTTCCTTCTTCTCTCTCATTTGTGGCACGGAGTTTGTTTTTCATTTGCCATCCCCCTCTTTGTTCTTGCCTCATACGGGGTCCTCTTAGTAATTCTGTGTAAGAGAAAAACCAAACCACTGCCGCTGTTGTCTCTAAGATTAAGGAGAAGCTGCTGGAGCAACGGTGGAGGCTGAGGCAGCAGCCGGAGCTGGAGCAGGAGCAGGAGTTGGGGCTGGAGTGAGGGCTGGCTCGCCCTGTGGCCTGGAAGCATCGCCATGGTCTGTGGAAGAAGCACCCTCCTCTGGTTCTCCATCTTCTTTAGTGGCCAGGCCTTCAGGATCTGGCAGTGATTCTTCAGAATCTGTGTTCAGGTCTTCCTCCTCCTCATCCTCCTCATCGTCATCATCATCATCCTCCTCTTCATCATCCTCCTCTTCTTCATTCATCTCCTCCTCATCGTCCTCTTCATCCTCTTGGGAAGAGTCGTCCTCATCCTCCACATCACCAGAGCCAGGCGCCCCTGCGCTCCTCTCCTGCGGCACGGCCCCGGCTCTGCTTGGGGACGGGCCCTCGGTGACTTCTGCCTGCTTCTTGCTGAGGTCCAGCGAGTCATTGAGGCCCACGCCAGCCGCGTTCTGCAGGAAGAAGAGGGAGCTGTTGTTGTCAGTGCTGAGGTTGAGGGAACTGTCCAGGTTGATGGAAGAGTTCTGGATATCATACTCAAGAGTGGAGTGGGCAAGACCCTCCGGGCCAGGAGAGATGGCAGGCAGCTCCCCTCGCTCCTGCTTCTCGTGTTTGCGCTTGTGCGAGTCCATCTGTGACATCCCCACCACCGTGTGTTTGCAGCCGGGGTAGGTGCAGTGGAAGTGGGAGCATTTGAGTTTGTACTTGCAGTCAGGCACCTCGCAGTCCACGCTCGAGCTGAACTGGCAGAAGCCGGCGGCGCTGATGACGTCCTGCTTGCCGTGGTGCTTGCGGTGGGCTGTCACCTTGGTGCTGTCAGTGCAGCGGAAGCCGCAGCGCAGACAGTGGAAGTGTGTGCTATTGCCAGAGAACTGACAGTCTGGGAAGTTACAACTCAGTGAAGACTTGAAGCGTTTGAAATCATCCAATACTAGGTTGTCAACACGGTCGTGGTGCTGGGCGTGCTTATACATGTGGGTACGGCCGCAGAACTTGTAGCCACAGTTCTCTCGTGTGCAGTGGTAGTGGGTAACCTTGAGAGAGAACTGGCAGCTGGAGTCCTTGCAGTCCTCGTAGAGGTCATAACGCCGAAATCCCTCCAGCATCATCCCTTCATCCAGCATCTTGCGTGAGGACGCGGTCTTGCGGCGCTTGCCAAATGGGGACATGTCCTCAATAATCCAGAAACGCTTTTTGGCCCCCGAGGCAGTTGGCATAGTGATGGTGTTCCCTGAGGAGAGAAAGCGCAGAGCGGTGTTGCTGACAGCCAGGTCTCTCCATCTCCCAGCCATCCTGGCAAGCTCTGTATTTGCCAAGACACAATGCTGCAACTGTTCCCACCCCGCAGCCTGTCCCTCGAGCTCTAAGTGAGCCTGAACTCCAGGATCGTGGGCTAGCTGATGCCTGCCGGACATCACTTCCTCAATTTTTGGCATATCCTGCCTTGTCTCTGATTGCTGCTCTGGCAAACCTGATCTTGTCCAAATGTTAACTGTTGCTTCTCTGGTTTGCTGTTTTCACAGTTTCTCCTGCTGCTTAACTAATCTCTAGTCCCGTTTTCCTCAAATCAGACTTTAACAGGGAGGAGCTGGCTTGTTCCAGTCCAAGGACTGAGGTGTATTACTGTAGTTCACTGGGGTGGTAAAAACAGTGGTAGTGTGCTAAAAGCTTGTACGTTTGCACTGTTTTCCCCTATCCAGGCTCTTGTAAATACACTACAATTGCCAAGGACAGGCAGGAAGTGAAGGAAGATCCCATGTGTGATTAAAACTGCAACGGGGGGGGAGTGGAATTTATAGAAACAGGATGGACTTTGGCCAGGAGACTGCAACATCCCTCACAGTAATGAGCCTACATATTTACAATGAGTGCACTTAGAAAGACAGATGGACAGATGTTCAATGGGGCTAATTCTCATCATCACTAGCCAGTGGACTCTGAGAGAAAATACCAGTTCGGCAGCATTCCCTTGGGTCTCAAAAATTACACGATGCCCCTAGTAAAAATAAAAGATCCCTCACCTATCTTCCACTTTGATTCACAGGGCCAGCGTAACTGGCTAGTGCTCATGTCCCCTGGGATCACAGTGACATCAAGGACTTGACCTCAATGTATCTATTAACTTTTTTTCTTCTCTGCTTGCTGTTTCCAGTATCAACCCACAATTTCCAGTATCAACATGCAGCACAGACAAGGTTGGAGGCAAGAATTTCTCACTAGGGCAGAACTGTGAGTGTAATTAGAAATTACACTCATGCAACTAAGACATACTTTTTTTTTTTTGCTCTCTTCCTGCTGAAACTGCCATCTTCTTAAAAGAGGCACGATTTGTGACACACGCTGCCTGGAGCCTGAGAACCCAGAGCAGTTTGTATCCTTGTCTGGGAGACTGAAGGGATAGTCATCTGCTTGACTGGTGTAGAATTACTTCCTTCCTGGTGGGTGCCCAGGTATTACAGGTGAGGACCCTTCAAGAGAAGGAGTGGTGGTGACCACTGAAGGAAACCTCCCACACAAGCCAATGGGAGTGGTGGCCAGAACCTCCTCTCCCACATGGCTGGGCTGTACAGTTTGTGGGATAAGCAAAGAATAAAAGGTTTTTCTACACCATTTTTTAATGGCTCTTGTGCTCAGACTGTGAATCAGGACACCAGCTTAGGTCACCCATGGTAGGACCATCTGAGTGACAAGGAGCTGGTGGAAACTGCACGCTAAGGCTGATTTAACCAGCGACCAGTGAAAGAATAACTTTCTGTCACTGGAGATTTGAAATTGGCAGGCTCTTAACTACAGAATCTGTGACCAATTTACTCTCTGCTCCCTCCTAAACATCTGGTATTGTAAAATCCAGTTCCCCACTCCGAGCCAACTCCTGTAAGTGCAGTGGTGCCTGCACAAGTTGCTGCTGTCCAGATTAACTCCTTTTAAAAAAACTACATCCAAACCATCAAGTCCCTTAGCATTAATTATTAATGCTCATATTGTCTGTCTTGAGACGGGAATATGGGATAACCCATCTTAGAGGAAAGGCCCTGGATGGGAAATAAGTAAAATTTAAATTTTACCTGTTTAAAACTCTGTAAATAATAAAATAGTTGAAACAGATAAAATAGTTGAAACAGATATGCTTAAAACTTTAGTTAAAAACCAATTATCTTTTCTCATACAGGCAAAGTTTTGGAGTAAGGGCATAATGAAGAGAGATGATACCTTGGTGCACTCTCCTCCTTTGCCAATGCTGAGTCCCTGCAACCCGTGGAAGATAACAAGCCTCAGTGGATGTGATCCCCACCAAATCTCAATGGTTACGTATTTTCTATAAGCTTATTTCTTTAACCACTAATAATGTGAGCATTCACCAAACTATACCAAGGTGAAAACAAAAGACACTTAAAAATATTTGATTAGAGGAAGCACAGCACAAGGTTAAGATATTTCAGGCTGCATGCAACTCAGTTAAAAAAGAAGCAAAGATAGAGTTTCTTGTGAATTTTGTTCATTGGCACACACTCCTCTGGACAAGGCAAGGATCCTTCTCCTGCCAAGTCCCTTGAGAAAAACCTATGAACTGGAGTTGGAAACCCGTGAAGTTGGTCCTCCAGCCATACTCCCAACCATTGACCTTGGATTTATGGATTACTAAACTGGCCAGAAGAATGACTGAGACATTTGTAGGCTGCCAGAAGCCTCCGAAGTGTGAACTTTAAGCACAAAGATGTCCTTAATTAACTAGAAAAGAGCTAGGAGTTGGGAAAAGAAGCCAAAACTGAGACACACCCTAAAAACCATTCTCAGATGGAATCAGAATCCCCAGCCTGAGACATCTCTGATCTTAGTCACACATGGGAATCATGGCAGCTTAAAACTGAAATCTATCTGTATTTTCTGCAGCTGATTAGAGCAGATATAAATAACGAGTGTGAGAAACAGCTCGACCTGTCTGATGATGTCATCATGTGACACTGCCTGTACTTCATTCCTCGTCCTGGGAAGGCGCCCCTGAACTTTGTGGCTTCATATGAAGTTTGCAAGATCAGCTGAAACACAGGACCTGGGTACCTCCTCAGACATTCACCTGCTGAGATCTGTGCAGCACACTATGGCAGGCACTGGCTTACCCAAGCCTGAAGATCTAACCAAGAAGTCCAAGTCCCATTAATGCCACATGGGCAGAAGTTTGCTCTGTGGCCACTTTGACGTTATCAAGACACTGAAAATGCATTTTAACTGTGGATTTTTTTAGGTTTTTCTCACAGTTAAGAATTGGTGGCAATTGCTCTCAGGTATCCATCCAAATGTCTGTAAATGATTTGCTGTGGTTTGGTTCCCCTCGGCTGTGGTAACTGTGTCAGCAGGGAAAAGGAGCAGGCATGAATGGGCCCTTGGATAACATTAGATCAGGCACAGAGTGATCTTTGCTGCTCTACTGACCCAAAGGTGCAGAGAAAAAAAAATGTGGGCAGGGTGAGTGGGGACAGAGCTGGGCACAGGACACAGAGAGAAAGCAAAGAAGTGTTACCTGCTGCATCCTGCACTAAGGGAACGTCACTTTTTACTGGAGTTGGAGTGGCAATGATGGGCGAAAACCCAGCGGTGCTGGCGGCAGGCATGACAATGCCTCTGCTGGCTCCCAGAGTGGCACTGAGCAAGGAGTATGAGAGACAAGATGGAGAGAAGAGATAGGGGAGGGTGGGAAGGGGAGACCTAAGCAGGGCTTGTGAGAAAGATGGAGGCAGAGATGGTGGTGGAGGTTGTGGTGCAGTGTGGGTTGCATCATCGGCAGCAGCAGTAGCAGTAGAAGGAACCAGGCAGCCTGGAGAATGTGGAGAGAAAAAAAGCAGAAAAAAAGAAAAAAAAAAGAAAAGAAAAAACACAACAAAACAAAACAAAAACCAAAAAAAACCAAAAAACAACAAAATAAGAAACAAAAGAACTGAAATGAGAATCCAAGAGCAGAAGCAATATGATGAAAATGGAAAATACATTCACAAATGTATGAAACAGAACTGCAACAGAGAAGAAACAGAAGGTGAGGAACTGACAGCACCAGGAAGGGGAAAGTTGTCTCTGCAGGAGGTAAAGTGGCTTTATGGTATGGGGGAAGAGACACAGGCTTTCAGGCAGGAATTCCGGATTAATTTGGTCTTTCTGGTCCTTGTTCCTCTATAGGGTTCCTGCCTGCTTCAGTTAACAGCTGTAAGGGTGCTCTGACACTTGGGGTGGGTGGAGCTGCTCCCTATCTGGAGAGCACTGGGGGCATTTCCTAGCCCTTGGGCCACTACTGACACAGAAGAGAGTGCCAGGAACCACTGCCCCACCAGAACCCTCTGCAGGTGCCACGATGCTGTGTGGCCAGTGCCATGACCCAGCAGTGCTCCTACAACATATGACTGTGCTGTGATGGCCTTTATCTGGGGTGGAAAAGAAAACTGGGAAAATGTGTATGGAATTAAAGCAAACTGAGGCAGCCTGTGCAGAATATCCCACTTAACCCTGGGAAGGACAGCTGAGAGATCCCTGGTCATCACTATATGATGGCAGAATTCCTACCAGGTATCTGACTCCTGACAAGCTGTCCCTGTAATGCAGGGCAGGGGGAGATGGCTCTGCATTATCCTGGCAAACAGAGCAGGAACTTCCTTCCCTGAGGAGGGGATGAAGGGAGTCTCCTCTGTGCAACTGCACAAAGGGGAACAAGAGGTTTTGGGTGAGGAAGGGAACTCAGTGAGCTGCTTTTAGGTGTTGCTTTCTGAAGATGTGATAGGTTTTATCCCCTGTGTATGTCATATCTGCTGTTGTACTTCACCAGCACAGGAAAGTGCCTGACTTCGGATGCTGCTTGAGGAAATACAAAAAGGTACCAGAGGAAATGCCAGGTACAGAAGGGGCCCACAGCTCGTTTTTTCTGTTGGTATTTTTTTTTTTTTTGTCAGCTATTAAAATAGACCCAACTCCAACACCCAGGATAAAAACCTCGCTTCACGGGAAGAAAAAGATATGCTGCTAGTTCCTGGATGCTCAAGGTGTATATTTTGATAGACCTCTTCTCTCAGGTGCTGGAGAGAGCTGGGTTAGTGTGAGGCACTACTGAATTTGGCACAATATGCATTTTAAGGTGCAACTGTCCCTTGGCCTCTTTTTATGAGTTTATCTCCTGGGAGAGCAGGCAACTGATGATCCATTTCACACACAGCCTTCTCCCTTACCTGCTGATGTACTTTCATTGCCCACTGGAGTGCTGGAGCAGCTGCGGTCCATATTGGAAGATTCAGAGGAGATACCCCCAGGGCTACAGCCAGTGTAATCCATGTACTCTTCTGTTTCAGTGTCCATCATGCTTGGGGGTCCCTGAAAGGAAGCTGGGGTTCCTGATGAGGCTGGGCTGGGTGCCATGCTGCCAACCTGGGGGAGATTTTCATTTCTTGGAGTGTGGCCAATAACCTGCAGCAGGAAAACAAGACAGGGACTTTCACACCAAAAGCAGGATACCAGGACCAAAACCATCTGTCTGCACGTTTATCTCCCTCCGCCACAGTTCAGGAGGGATAGCTGGCACATGCTTGTGAGCGGAACCCATGGCACTGGGGCCAGGAGCGTGAATCCTCCCGCACTAGGAACTCAGAGCATTAAACCTGGCACATGCATCCTGGTATGTGAATTGTGCTGCACTCGGGAGCTGGGAGTGTTAATCTTGGCACCTGCATCCTGGTGTGTGGATTCTGATGTGTCCACAAAAAGGAGGTGTTAATGTTGGCGTTGCCCCCTCACTGTGTAGGTCCTGCTGCAGCCAAGATGCTGGAAACATGCCTGAGTCGTGTCAGTACTGAGACCCTGCAGGGGGAACACGGACTGGCACCAGGGCCACACGTGTGTGTGGTGGTCACATGCAGCTGCAGTGGCCTGGACAGGTCCATGGGTAGGTCAAACACACCATGAACTGCCTACAGAGCACTAAGGCATGGGAGAAACTGGGGGTTTTATTTCAATTCAAAAGGCAGTGGGAGTCCAGCAATCTGGTCAGCTTTGCCACATGCCATCAGCTGTGGTTTCACCCTCAGTTTGCTGCACTGCTCCATGGGCTGAACACAGCAGTAGATTAGGACAAATGCTGTGTGCTCCCAGGACTGCTCAGGCCACTACTGCTCTTTGTTACTGCTAAGTGGCACGGGATTGCCAGTGAAAGAAGATGGAGGTCAAACACAGCATTTTCTGCCCAGTGTGCACTAGAATTCTCAGGGTTAGACTCAGCATATGCTAAAGAGTAGTGAAGACAAATTTATTCGTTAAATCTTCCTAAGTTTGATTCTTGTATCTAAACTTTTTATTTAAGACCAAAAGCTGTCACAACAGCAACACCAGTTCCTTGGCATCTGTGACCTCATTACATCCAACAGCACTAGACTTGGAACAGTTCACTTACTGACTGCAGTTAATAACTGACCGGGACCTCTCATTCCCATGTTGTGGAATGAAAGTGGGTTCTCATCTTGCTTCCACAGATGGTCCCTTTTGTTTTCCTTATACCAGATGATGTTTTTAGGGTCAGATCAGCTACAGGCATTCAAATAAAGACAGCTTGTTTCATCTACCAAGTCAATGGAAGCTAAAACAACTAAAGAATAAGAACAAGTGAGAGGTGGCAGGGATGCTGTCCTTTGGAGCAGAAGCTCAGTGCTGCAGCTGAAACTCTTCCATTTCTTCAGGAAACAGACAAACCTAATCTGCCAGTTGCTCTCCATGTTAGTAAAGCAGCAATTGCACAACTGCTACTTCCTGAGAGAGGACAGGGAATGCCCCAACTAAATCCACATCAATAAGGCATGAGAAGTTTCAAGATCGGTATTTCTCCCATCCTAGGTGAAAGGAGCAAATAATTCTTCATATGCAACAGGAAATGTTTGCTTTAACCAGCACGTTCAATTCTTCCACATCCTAAGCACGTTAATTTTATTAAGTCAATTGTATATAGTGAAAGAGCTGGGAGAGAGTGCAAGTTGTAAATATGAGTATTTTAGTGTTATCCTTCTCAATTTTTTTCTACATGATTTACAAGGAAAAGCTGTTTGCACTAAGCAAAGCTTTGCAATATATGCTTCACCCTTTACTCATCTTGTGTAAGTTCAGCCAGACAAAGCTACCTTGGGTGTACTCCCACCTCCCAGTAGCATCCACCAGAGCAGACACACATCCCTTAGAGTCTGGCTACAGGTGTCTTGGCACTGCAGCAGCTTTGCAACCAAAGGGGCCAACACTGCACGTGGATCTACAGCTTCAATAACAAGGAGTTACCTGAGTAGGAACACGATCAAAGTTCTTCCCCAGCATCCTTCTCATGTGCTTCCTGGCATGGGATGTCATTTGGTGCTTGAGCAGGAAGGAGAACTGGCAGCCCTCTCGGATGCAGTGGAAGTGGCTGTTCACCTGGTTGTATTTGCAACCTGCAGACACAAAAACCATCTTATGTCGCACATGAAGGTTCTGAGAGGGAACGGGACCAGAGGGAAGATGATCGGACAGGACAAGGCTGCTGTCCATGTGGATTTCTGATGGACCAAACATTATCAGTGGTCATGGGTTATTCAGGAACAGTCTTGGATGAAAAAAACCCAAACCCACAATCTATTGTCTGCTGAACAACTGCAAGAGAGGATTACAGAGTTTTGAGACATGAGCCTGAGCTTAGTCCCATCCCTCTTTGTGCCATTATAAAGGAAGGAACATTGCCATTACATTTAGTAGTGCCTAATGCTCTTCAGTCTTAGCTAGTGCCTTTTCTTTTACAAAGAGAACAAAACTAGGACATTTAGCTGTATCATAGAAGTTACAATCAAAAATACACGCTCATAATTAGATTAGAAATGAAAAGTTCTTTTTTTTGCCCCTCTAACTGTGCTCTCAGAAAAGCAGTCTCATAGCAGCTCTAGCTCTGGACAGTGTGTGCACTCTGGTCAGACAGGAATGAGCCAGGAGGTGTTTATTGCCACTCCAAAACTGTTGTGTAATAGGGGCAGCTACTGAACAACAAGCAATTCATATGGGTTCTGGCATACAGCACTTCACACGTTCTGCTCCTTGTGGCCACAGCCACGTGTGCCAGGAGTGCATGTATCATTAACAGACAATCCCAAACAGCCACACTGTGTAGCTGATAAACAATGGCTTGTCATAGTTCAAACACAGCTACATCAGTGATCAGGATCTGCTGTTTCCCATCCTCCCTTAGCCATACCCTCAGATACACAGAGGTAGAGACCTACAGACAGGCTCACTTTTACTTATCTATCTACACCCATCCACCTTTACTTATATATGTATGTTTCACCTCTCTCTCCCCAGTAATACACACTTATATAATTATATACACAGAAACATACATTAAAAAAATCTATCATTTGTGTTTCTTCAGAAACATTCACAGCCCTTAAAACGGGCCAGTGCGTTCTGCACCTGCTATCTGTACATACACAACATAAACCCCAGGGATGTACAGAGATGTAAAAATGAATCCACGTGTTGGTATAACCATACACGCCTACACCATCCCACCACGCTGCCTCTATCTATGCAGGCAAATGCAGGGTGCTGGCTAAATGTGTGCCTACTGCACAGCCGGGCCAGCCTACAGGCCAATGGACGTACTACTGGATGCATGTACCTCATCCCTCCCAAAACCAAACACTGCTGACACATGCAAAGGCTGTAGCTGCCTCGCTGCCAAACAGCTCCTGACCCACCCAGCTCGTGTGGAGCTGACAGCCAGCGTTTCATGTGCACGCCAAGAGTGTTTTTGTTTAGGTCCCATTTTTCCCACCTCGCCCGCCCTCCCCATCCCTGTGCTCTGGGACTGGGAACAAACAGTGCTCGGGACTGGAACAGTATCACAAAGGGCAGGTGAGGGCTCGCCTGTTGCCAGGGCTTCCCTGTGGGCTGGTGTCACGTATCACTGGCCTGCTTTGTCTAGCCCCTGCTATCACCTGAAACACCAAAAGGTGAGTAAATAACAGCAACTGCTGCATCTACCTCCATGTGTAAATAGGACCTAGGTAGGTACTGGCTGTGGTGTGTTGACACTCATTACCCTGGTTACTACAAACAGGCTTCCATTTGGGTACAAATTCTTGATGTATTCAAAGCTGAAAAGTTTTGCTCTGGCTACTGTGGCTGTTTTCCTGCAATGGGAGGGAACAGCACCCAGAGGAACTCCTTTATGTTTTGTTGCCTTTCTTGTTTAGTGATTTAATGACCAAATACCTCTTAAGCATAACTTGCAGGTTCTAACTTATGGCATTCTTGGCCTGGACATGGGACACACCACATGAGAAAGGGAACAAAACTCACCTAGTCTGCCACATTCTTCCCGCTTGGTAAAATACTTGAAGCCGTTGGCTGCCCTTCTCTCTGCCTTCTCATGTTTTTTCACGTGCCAGGGCAGCTTGGTGGTGATGTTAGTCACGAAGTAGCAGCCAGGACGCAGACAGTGGTAATGCCCTCGCATCCGGAATTCACAGTGCTAGCGGGGAGGACACAGGCATGGTGCTTTAGGCAGCTCTAAAACAAATGCACTCTCACCTGCCTGCTACTAACGGTGTCCCTTCTGAGGTGTCAGAGAGGCCTGCACTGATACTCCAGATCCCATTTTATCTTCCACAACCTGCCAGGCACTTTGTTCCCTCTCGAGTCTTTTTGCATTGCTGTCATGTACTCTGTAATACAGTATTCTACGCTGAAATATCCCAAACCTTACTCATGGCTTTCTCTGGATTCATCACAGATTCATCACAGATTTTTATTCTATTTCATCTTGTGTCTCTCAGATCATTCTAGTTCCCTTGTCCACTTCACCCAAGTCAAAGAAACACAAAAGCATCACGATTTCCCATTTGATAAAAACCAAACATTTTCCAGACTACGTATTTATGACTTCCATGGTTCTGCAGTAATGCCAGGAATGCCACACACAGCCTCACGTCCTGCTGGGGAGTCAGTCTACCTGATCCTTCATCTCCTTCTCCCAGCTCCTGCCAGAACACTGCTCTGGAATGGCTCTTACCTGGTTTGGACAGAGACACTGCAGGGAGTAGTAAGCAAACTGGTCTCGCACATTCACCAGATTATTGTTGGGGTTGATGTGGTCCAGGCAGTGGGATTCTGCTTTGCCAGAGGTTTTGCACACATACTTGCAGTTTCCAAAGAGACAGTGGAAGTGGAATTTGTTGGCGTACTTGCAGTCTGTTGCCAAGCAGGGATCACTGGAATACATCCAAAACCCAATCATCACCTTCACTCATTTCACACATTTGTTTCTTTGCCAAAATGTAATTCAATGGGAGCCCAGCTGAAGCCTCTGTTCCAAACGTGGCCCACAGATTTCCCATAGCCACCTTCCTCTTCAGGGAAATTGAAGCTGGCAACATTACTGCAACTCCACCCAGCTACTGCCCTTTCTTTATTCGGATTATTAGAACACAGCAATGCATGGTGGGTTCTGTAGTCTTTGAGGGCCACTTTTCCAATTTAAAGTTCAAAGGAAACACAACTCTTGGGTGTGCCCATTGCAGGATGCCAGGGCTTCCCCTGATCTGACAAAACCAGCACTGCCTGTCTCATCAGCTAAATGGGTTTGGTACCTTCCGCCCCCGACTCAGTCCATTAATTTCTGGCTAAATAACCCTTCATTGTCAAAAATACTGCAAAGACACCTGTATTTCTGCGCAGCTCTCACAACAGATAAAACACGGATCAGTGAGAGATCAGCAAGTCCATTTATCTTCTAAACTCATGCCTAAAAGTTCTCTCAGATGCACTCAAAAATCTCAAAGTGTTTCCTAGACTTTAGAGAAGTACATTTTCTGTGAGGTCAAGCCCAGAGTACTTTCTAGACAGGTTTCTCAGTGGGTGAACAGAAGTGTAGTACTGCAGCTCTGAGGAGGGGTACAGAGGGGACTGCAAGGCTGGGGAGGATAGAAGGAGGCAAATGGCAGCTAAAACTTACTTCTCCTGGAACTGGAGAAATCCAGGTTTGACCTGAGGCTTGGCATTCTCCAGGGAAGTTGTTGCCAAGGGTGAAGCTGCCAGGTTAGGCACTGATGCTGGGATCTGAGGCATCTGGGGTATGGTTGAAGCCAGCTGCTTCCAAGCAAGTAGTGTGGGGGCAGAGGGCACAGTAGCTGGATTTGAAGTGGGCACGTCAAGGGCAGGAGCACTGGCCATGGTGGCAGAAGTAGCAGATGGTGACGAAGGGGCCAGTGAAGCCTTATTCTCAGTAGCAGTTGAGAAGGGAGACTCAGAGTTGCTTTTCACAGTTCCGCCCTCAGTTCGGAAGTGAAAACTGAAAAACATGATATTAATTCAGGCATAAATTCTTGACCATTTCATGTAATTTGATTAAACATCAACAAGAATGTGGCAGGAGCCTGTAAACAAATTGGTGTTAATAAATCCTAAAACGGGCTCTGGAGACTTTGATTTAGGGCCCTCCTAAACCATCTATGAAGAGAAAGGAATTCATTAAGATGGGTGGAGACAGGTGCCAAACCATGTTAAAATCAGAGAAATGCAACAATCACGGCAGCCACTGAGATCAGCTGTGGGGCAGCTACCCAGGGCTGTTAGGAGAAGCCAGTAATTTCCTGCAGTGAACCACAGGGAACCATCCAACAGGAGAGACCAACTGTGCCAGCAGATCTGTCTTAAAATTTGCAGCATCTCCTTCCCTATAACCCCTTCAGACTCAGGCACATGAATGGCCACTGAAGGCCTTACTCATTGTTTACCTGGACATTCCATAGCCTTTAAAAGGAACTTGGGGTGGTCTTGAACTGTAGTGTGCATTGCAGAGCTTTCTCAAGCTTCCCAAGCCTCCTGCTCTCCTACTTACTTGGCGTGCTTGATGGCTCCATCCAGGGTGCTGAAGAGGGCTCCGCATTCCTCCACCACACAATGGAAATGCACCTTATGGAGAAAGTCACACTGGGCATCGCAGAAGTCCTTGGTGCCAAACCTGGCCAAAACAGACAAGCAGACATCTTAGGGAAGGCCCCAGGAGAGACATGGAGTTGGAACAGACATTTTTTTCTGTGTTTTTCAACTCTTAGCATTCCCACAAACCACAGTCATTCCAGGGAACCTAGATCCAGAATCCACCCACCCCCTGCCCTGGACAGGAGGGTGTCCCATAGATGGGAAAGATGAAGCATCACCTATGTGGCAACTACAGCCTGGACTGCAGAGATACTGCACAGCACCATTCCTGATGTACAGAACAACAACCCTGCCATGCAAACCCCAGAGCAAAACCCACCACATTATCCAAGATATGCCTTGTGTCATCTTGGAGCAAATGGCCAAGAGGACAAAACCAGCTCAGCGTGGTGTCACTGCTCACCCACTGCTGAGATTCTCTGGACTCAATAAGTGCAGCGCAAATACATGTGATTTCAGGAAACTCCGGAATCACAGGGCATCAAGAAAACAAGTAAGAAACACTGGCAGGAAGGATTTGAAACTTAACAAGGGAATCTTGCATAATTAAGGTACAACAAACTACAGTTGCTCTGATGAGCAGGAAAGCAAGAAACAAACAGCAGCCTGTATGGTCCCAGGAGGGACCTCTCACCAATGGGAGGGTAAAGGAAAGAGAAAAAACTTGTACTGGAGAAGGAAGGTCTGTGGATATACAATATGTGCTGTCAGTTATGGCTTGCAGGGAGAAGAGGAAGGAAAGTAATTGTGTGGTAAGAGAAAAGAAACCAACTTCTTGCAAACTAAAGGGGCCGTTTTTTCAGAGATGAGAAGTGTTGAACCTGGAAAAAAGGGCCCCCACAAAATGAGAGGTGATGAATCAAGAATACTTTTCTTTGGATGAGAAAACTAAAGACAAAGCAGAGAATTTGGGATGAAGTGAAGACCTTCTAGCAGAGCAGATAAAGGGACTCATTCCAACAATATAAAAATGCACAAATCAGTCAGTCTGGATGATGTATGTCCTGAAGTGCAATGGAAATTAACTCCCAAACTGATTGCATTACCATTTGCTGGTTTTTAAGCCATAGAGAAGTGGGAGGTACTACATAACTGGAAAAAAAAAATTAAACAGTCAAGGTACAGGTTCTTTCAGAGAAAAAAAGAGACAAGTCATCTTCAGCAATTATGATACCTCTGGCCTTAACTTCTTCCAGTAAAGTAATGGAACAAATATTAAGAGGGAGGAGAAAATCATTAAACATCTAGAGGATAAAGGAACCATGAGCAATAAACAGCATCAGGATTATAAAGAATAAATCTTGCCAGACAAATTTAATTGCTTTTTTGGATAGAATTACAAAATTAGTGGATCAAGGGATGCAATATATTTGGATTTTAGTAAAGCATTTGACTCAGTCTTGCATATGCTTAGAATTAATTCCAATTGGCCTGGATGTAATGCCACCTCATGGCTTGAAACTGGCTGAGGGACCATAAACAAAGGCTGATGACAAGCAGCACCACACTGAGCTAGGAGGAGGAGGCAACGAGTGCTGAGAGAAGGACTTGGGTTAGTCTGAGTTTATTTAACATCTTCATTAGTAATCCAGGAGTAAACAGCGTGTTTATGAAATTCACAAAGATACTAAACTGGGAGCAGGTGGCAATACCAGTGCAAGAGGAGAAAAAGAGCACAGAGAGGTTTGGCAAGAGAAGGGAGAAGGTTCAGAACAGCAGAATCATGTTTGGAAACACACAACAAATATACCTGGGTGTGGGAGGTGTTTTATACATTGGGGACTCACCAAACAACATTAAAAGCAATTCTCTGTCACAGAGGATGATAAACATGGTACTATACATTACTCTGTATCGATACAAACAAATTGTGAGCTGCCTATTTGGGAGCAGGAAGCTTGCTCTGTCGTGGGGGGCAATTCTGCACCATCCGGGGAACAACAAGAAAGCAACAGGACCCGCAGGCAGAACGGACTAATCCAGAATCAGATTAAAGGAAGTAAGTAAGCCTGGTTAAATGGAATGCTGAAAGTCTGTGACTGTCTGAAGGGGCTGAACTCCAGCTGCAGAGAGAAAGGATCTGCTGTGGCTCAAGGGGATATAAACAGAGCTGCAACAAAACTACAGAGAGGGAAATTCAGGCAGCATACCATGGAAAAAGTCGTGACAATGAAACTTACTAGGTGATAGAATAATGCTCCCAGAGACAAGAATATAGCCACACTGCCTGGCAGAATTACAGCCAGACTGGACAAAATGCAAATGGACTGCAGGGAAGGATCTCACACCAGCCAGGGGCTGAGGGACTAGAAGGTTTTCTAGTTTTCTCCATTAAAGCCTATGATTTATAAAGTGTCCACTGGCATTTGTAGGTGACTGTGTCAGAGCACAAACCTATGTGTCTGCCTGGGTACATCTGTGTGTGCTCAAAGCACGTGTATGTCTGGGCAGGTATGTGCATGTGTCTGTACGTGGGCGAGCTTTGTATCTGTTCCATTTTTTTTTTTGAGTCTCCTTTCCTACAACAAAAGCAGCAGAAATCATCCCAGCTCCCATACCCCTTTACTTATTCCCATGCCTCTACATCCCCAAAACTTGTTTTGTTTCAGTGGCCTGCTCAGAGGAAATGCCACAGGAAGCAAGTTAAGGCTCCAATGACCTGTGTGTAATAACTGGCCATGGTCTCACACAGCTCCAGTGCTAAGAGCACAACTGCTCTGGGTCCCCTGGACTCGCAGAAGTCCAGGGTAACAGAACTACAGGGAGAGCTGTGTTTGTATTTGGTTCTCAAGATTCCTTTGCAAAGTAATTCTGTGTGGGCAGGTATTTCTTACCAGACATTAACACCTGGTGCAGGTAGCTATGACCAAGGGCTAAATGTGCTCCACGTGATCAGTGTCTGACAGAATTAGGCCTTTACATTCAACAGAACTCTGTGTTCAGGGTGAAAAGTGAGTCAGACACTTTGCAAAGGGAACACTTTTCTCTTTCCTCTATTCCGAGTTCCACGCTCTCCTTACCGGCGCAGGTACATCCTCCATGGCTCAGAGAGCTTCTCCTGGACAAGTGCCTTCACTGCCTTGCCCAAGTACTGGGTTGGCTCCCCAGCCCCAGCCTGGCTGCCTTCGCCTTCTGTCTTAATGTTCAGCAGGTTGCCAAGGCTGGCACTGGTCTTGGACATCTGGAACAAGAACACAGACACTGCATCAAGCCCAGCACACAGACACGGACACCCTCAGGACTGTCCCACAGAGAGCAGTGTCTTCAAAGATTAAAAGAGAAGACAAAAAGTCTGTGCAGGCTGCTCCAACTGCATCAGCAAAACTTAGTAACACCTCACTCTTCGGCATCTTCCACCCAACTATCATAAAGCACTCAGATGCCCATTGAATATTCATGCATCTTGTTAAAGTAATGAAGCATCGTGTCTACTTTATTCACGAGGAAACTGAGGTGAAGAGAGACATCCCCTATTTGATTATGGAAAAGGTGTGTGGACTTCAACAGTAACAGCCTTGTGTGGCTCCTACAAATTGCTGGCGGTAGAACTGGTAAGCTCTAGTTTATTCAGTCATCCCAGCCACAAGGATGTCTCCTTTAAAGTGACTATCAGGTTTGTGTGAGGGTGGAAGGATGAAAATCTCATTCAACTGGGGAAAAATTCTGTCTCAAGTTCCTGGAAAATTCTTATTTACTTCAATAATAAAATCGTGTCACTTTTCTGTGCTAAATGGAAACATCTTCCACGAAGCAGGACTTGGACTCACAATCTGCATTGCATGAAAGGCTTCAAATAGAATCAACACAGAGAAGGTTTAGAGGTCCAGGTGTATGATGTGCAGGATAGAAAAATGAAGTTACTCAAACCTGCCTAGAGGGAAATTTTTTTTCAGAATAAATGTACAATTCCCCAGACTCTTCCTTTCTCTGTTGTGCTCTCAGTTACCTCCAGTAACAACAGAGAATTTCACTGCATGAATAAAATGCAGGATCGGGCCCACTGCTTGCACTGAAAACTCCACCCACTTGAGGGTCTCGAAGCCCTTTATAAATATCAGTTAATTAAGCCTGACAGCCCCCTAAATAAACTGCAATAGGCTACAGGAATCCTGGTTATTTGAGGCTCTCTTAATGCCCCCTGAAGGTAAAGCCCATGCTGCTGTGTGGAGACTGCAACTCTTTATGGCTGGAATCAGAAATTCAGGTCGTGTGTCTCCACTGATAATTCCATTTCTGTAAAGGATTCTTTTTCCTAGAAAAACAATGAAGGATTCCCCCATGGACAGAAATTGTGTGCAGCAAGAGGAAAAAGCAAGTGTGATGTGTTCCTGAGCAGACTGAGCTTGACTCTGCAATCTTTAGTCTTGGAATTGGTTCCATCAATCACACACACAGTGGGTTCTACTCTTTGCTGGTTTATCTCATTGGTTAATCCCATTCCTTTAACCTGACTCCTAGTTTGCACCTGTGCTACATTTGCTTTGCACAACTTAAAGAACCTTATGTCAGACTGCATGCAAAGAAATGCTTTTTTCTAAACATATACTTAAATCACATATTATCCTGGAGATTTTCAAGTGAAGTCTCCATTGAAAGAGAATTTCCCTGATCTGGGACCTTCAGAACAACTCATGACCCCAGAGAGCAGAGTTTCTAAATACATTTGCTCACTAAAGAAAGACCTGCATTTTTAGAAACACTAAAGAGACAATACAAAGGAACAAGTAAGAAATTAAGTTTAAAAGGGAAAATCCAAACCCCAGTGTAACAGGGAGCCAATGGAGGAGAAAAGTGACATAAGCATAAATGCAGAGATTAAACAACACAGAGAAAAACAGTGATAAGAAAGAAAGGAGGTGGGAGATTACCAGGCAAAGTCACTTTGCCCTCTCTTGAGGGATATATGGCCTTGATGCATGTAATGCCCAGAGCCAAGGGGATGCCAATAGTTATGCCTGTAAAACCTATCACATAGCAGAACATTAAAGCATGGCTCAAAGGCTGCCCTGATCTCTACTGTAGTTGCATACAGCCACAAAATTAATCTTGGTACAGTAGAATTTATCATGAGAAAGAGAAATATATATTTGAGATGATGTATAATTTAAGGAAAAAGTAAGGAAAAAGAAACTGTGCATTATCTAAAATCAATATTCCAGAACACAGTAAAGGGGACTCTGTTAGACACTATTACTCATACCAGAAAGACAGAAATTCATGATTTTGGCTCAAAACTTCTAATTTTTTCTTCTCTTTCATAAAACCAGATTATTCTCTCTTGCCCCAATGAAGGAAAATGTTTTTAAGTAAGTAAACAAAATGAATAACTATAGAAGGAGAGCAAGAGAGAAGTTGCCAGGTTCTGGAAACATAAACAAAATAAAAAAACCCCCAAAACCAAAACAAAAAAAAACCATGAAAAACCCCAAACAAACAAACAAAAATAAATCAAAAAAAGAAAATAAAAGAAACAAGAAAAGAAAAAAGAAAATAAAAAAGAAAAGAAAATAAAAGAAAAAAAGAAAAGAGAAGAAAAGAGAAGAAAAGAGAAGAAAAGAGAAGAAAAGAAAAGGAAAAGGAAAGGAAAGAAAAGAAAAGAAAAGAAAAGAAAAGAAAAGAAAAGAAAAGAAAAGAAAAGAAAAGAAAAGAAAAGAAAAGAAAAGAAAAGAAAAGAAAAGAAAAGAAACGAAAAGAAAAGAAAAGAGAAGAGAAGAGAAGAGACCTTTTGGAGCCCTCCTCTGTTTAGAAAGGATGGGAAGAAAAAAGGTGTCAGAGGCTGCAATATATTTCTTCAGCCAGTTCATTAAATTAATTCGTAAGCAGTGGCTCTGAAATTATACCCGATGAAAAATGGTCTCAAAATTTAAATGGTACAAACTCATCTTATTAGAGGCAAAACATTAAAAAACAAACGCATCTCTTCCCCCCCTTCCCCGCTATCACGGCTTTAATTTCTCTTGGTGGGGGGAATGAAAGGCGTTTGATGGATGGCTCTTACCTTATTCATAAGCGAGGATAAAAGAGATGAATTTGCCGAGACTGTGTGGCCATTTGATTCATTACTGAAACACACAAACCAACAGGGTTTAGTTAAGATGTGCACAGGGACTGTGAGCTCTGAGATTAATCCTTCTCCCTTCAAGCTGCCTCACTCCTCACCTACTACATCCAGAGGAAAAGAATGATGCCAACCCTCCCTTGGGCAGGCCAAACTTGCTTACTTGTGATAGCCAAGAGGCAGAGAAAGAGAGTCCCAGGTCAGCAGAATTTAGTTCTTTCAACTGCTAAATGGCCCAGACCTCTTCCCCCAGTGTCCACACCACCACACTTCATTTGCTAACTCAAGACCCCCTCAAGTTTTACCCCTTCATCCCATTAGAACTTTCAGAAATACCACAAAAATACCAGAAAAGCAGGGGGGATGTCAATGAAGGCTCATACTGCCAGGGACGTGGGTCCCCTGGGCAGTACGGAAGGCAAGGCACAATCCTGCACTGGAAGGCAGCCTTAGGATCTCTGCAGTTGGCTCCAAGTGCTGGACTCCCAAAGGGAGGCTTGTTTAAGTACGGTACGGACAGGAATGGATACAAAGGTCAAAGTGGAGCTCACTTATCCCCAGGATCAGTTCCTCTGCACTTTTTCCACACAGCACAATCCCCAAACACTCCTGTTCTCAGTAGAGATGCTGGGCAAGTGGGACACACGCTTTGAAATAGGTGCATTCACATCTGCACAACCATCACCATTAACTACAGACCAGCCTGTGCCAGGCCCAGAGCGGAGTCAGCCTGACACCCAGCCATTTTGTGAGTCCAGTTTCTCTGGAATGTGCTTCCCTTAGCCCTGGTTCAACAGACTACAGCAGTGCAAATGCTGCTCCTAAAAGTGTGCTGAGGTGTGGCACTGGGGCAGCTTCAATCAACGATTGATGACAAGAGGACTAAGTGAAAACAGCTTTGCCAGTGGCTCGATTTTCATAAGGGAGCACAAGAGGTGAAGCTCTTGTTGAAGAGTCAGTAGGTGCCTGTGAGCCCAAAAAACCATCTGGAGAACATACACTTGATGGGGAGCAGAGTGAGCCTGCCTGCCTCCAGTTTTGGGGTGTCCAAATCAACCACTGTGAAACTGCCTTTCACCAGCATGCTGTGTCCTCTTGAATTACAGGTATGGAAACTTCCCAAAGCCTGCTGCTGGGAAGGGTTGAGTGTGCCTGCCCACCCACTTCTCTCACCCATGGTCCTTGACACTCAGGTCCAAGCTGTGCTCCTGCAAGGGGTCCTGACTGGTAGCAGATGACGGTCCCACAGCCTCTGCAGGTTCCTGCTTCACCTGGACTGGATTGAACCGTCCAGGAGGTGCTGGTTGTCCATTCCCTGCTCAAGAAAGACATCGAAATTAAATGCTAAAAATATATTAAAAGCGTAGGTCTAAAATGAGGTTACAATGGCAAATAAGTAAGTTAAATCATTGGCATCAGTGCCTAAATGGAAAAAGCAAAGAAAAAGTGGGGCGGGAGGGAAGTACTGGGATTGCTGGTCAGCATTTATTGCCAAGCTGACATGATGGGTTCTGACGTCCACTCCAGCGTGGAAATTCTTCAAGTGATAATTATTGCAAAATTATGTCAAAGTTGTCCAGGCTACGGGCCCTTTAAAGGAGAAGGGCGGAAGGAGCATGGGGGAGACCTGATTCTCTGCACAAACTGTCATAACTAATTTGCGGGGCTGCCTCTTAAGTGTTTATTAAAGACTCTGTTAATGCTGAGGCAATGTGGCAGCTTTCGACTGCTAGTCAAGCCCCCTTCCTCGTCCCCAATCCCAGCGTTGCCGTAGCGACAGTGCCGGCCCGACACTGCGCCTGCCCAGCAGGAGCATCTGCCCCGCCGGGACTATCGAAGGTGACAGCACCGGGACTGGTTCAAACTGTGCGACCTCTTGCCACTGCCCTCTCCATGTCCTCAGAGAAAGGGGGAATGCTTCTTTTTGGGAAGGAGGTTTAGTGCCGAGCCCATGAAAGAAGAATTCAAATTGAAGGAGGAGAGGAAAAGAGGAAGGGGTGGGGGGGGGGAGGGGGGAAGGAAGGAGAACAAATTAAAGAAAAGAAATTAGGAAAAACAGCAAAGAAAAAAGGAGGGGAAAAAAGTTGCTGACAGGAACATGTCTGCAGAGCTTTTTTCCACAATCCCCAAGTGACTAAAATATTAATTTACCCTCCGGCAGTACAGCTGACGGCGAGCTGCTTCTCAGACAGCAAGTGGCATTTTATTAAAAAATACAGGAAAATAGTTCCCTCAATGACCTTTCTCTGCTTTAGGAAACAATTTTTCAAACAATAATTTTAAAAGTATGTGAAAGTTCCCCTCCCTCTTTAATCAGATCACTTCCTTCTACTCCCCCATTTGCTCTTGGGAAGATGGGGCCATCAGAAGTGCTCCCAGTCCCATGGGCCGGCAGCCCCAGCATTTCCACACCCCAGGAAGGAGCCTGGGGACAGCCCAGTGCCTCGGGGTGCTGCCAGGCACAGCCTCCCACTCACGGCCCCTTGCTGCCCAGCATGAGCTGACGTTCAGCAGACTGGGGATGTTCCCTGTGCTTTCATGGGAGCCCCACATCCATCTGTCAGGGCTGGGATGGAGCTACAACCTGCCTCAGGTCTAGGTGGCAGTAGGAAGAGCTCTGGGCTGCCCCAGGGGACTTCCCCTTCCCATCTTTTACCCCTCAGGTAGCGCAGGGAGAGGGGAACACAGCTTGCAAGAACTGACCAAAAGGAAGGTCCCATTTGTGGACTGTACCAACACCATCCCCAAACCCACAGCTGGGACAACAAAGCTGAAGCACAGAACAGCCCCCCAGATCAGAAAAACAACTGGCTATGGGCTACAGGACCATCAACACTGGGCCCAGCTAAAGCTTGATACAGTCTCAGTAGAGCCTGCAAGTACTGGCTAAGGTATTTTTTTTTTTCATTTCCATTTGCAATTCAGTGCCTCTCTCTTTTCAGCCTATAGCCAATTACACATGCAACTCTCTTCAGCTCTCGTCAGAGCCTACTCCCTTCGTGGGCAAAGATGTTTCTCGCCTCTCTTCTGGCCATGTGGGTATAGCCAGGCTCCTCAGGAGACCATGCCAAGACTGCAAGGGTTAATTAGACACAACCAAATTCATTCTCCCATTTATTTTCTTTTACTATCCCCTCCCTAACTGCAGTCCCATGGACAGCTGGGTGGCTTCTCATTCACTCTCCTCCAAGTCATCAGGCACTGCTCTGCCTCCCACCACTATCACAACTGATGAGGTAACTCACCTGCTTCAAGTGCCACAGAGGGCTTGAGTGCAGCTGCTGCCAGCCTGGCCATCATAGGAGAGATTAATCCCTTGCTAGCAGAGATCCTTTCCATTATAGAGGCTGCTGGAGCAGGAGAAGAAGTAGCCACTGGCTCACCAGATCCTGAAACTGTCTGGGATGAGGAATCTGTAGGAGCAGATGATGTTGGATTGGTGCCAGAAGAACCAGCAGCCATCAGGTTAGCCGAGCTGGCAGGAAGTGGTGTAGAGACCCGACTGGGGATGATGGGGAAGAAGGATCCAGCTGTTCCAGGAATTGCTGAGTTGGAGAGTGCCAGGGCCAAGGGTATATTGCTGGGTAGAGCCTGAGAAAGCAGGCCAGAGATCTTTGTGGCTGGTGTCATGCTGTTGGCAGACTTGGTGGCCTGTGAGGAAGCAAGCTCAGCCGCAGAGGAGGGTGCAGCTGGGACGATGAGAGAAACGGAAGACTGTTGACTGGTTGGAGAGGCACTCAGGCTGGAGTTCTTGGAGCTCATGGCGGAGAAGTCAATAAGGTCATCGTTACTGGACTCCTCTTGCTCATTATCCTTGGAACCCAGGAGTGAGGCAGGCAGGCCCAGCACTCCTGAGCTCCGGATGTGCCGGCGCTCATGTTTGCGTTTATGGGAAGTCATCTGGCTGGTGGAGGTGAAGGTGAAGCCACAGCCTGCCCTTATGCAGTGGAAGTGGTTGGTGGCCTTGCTGTAGACACAGCCCTCATACTTGCATTCCTCGTACTTGTAGAACTTCTTGAAGCCATCCTTGGCATAGGCATCATCTTTGATGTGGTAGCTCTTGTGCTTCTCAATGTCACACTTGTTCTTGAAGGTGAATGTACACCCAGGTCTCCTGCAAGGGCATCGAGGAGAGGGTGGTTGGCTGTGTAGGCAGAGCTGCTGTCTCCTGCCTCCCTCTAGGACAAGGACTGGGGCTGGAATGAGACAGCCACCTCGGCTGCAGAGGGGCTGAGGAGTTGCCTGTGGGTTAACCTGGGACACCCAGGCAAGCAGATATGCTGCCATGTGGGAGAGCTGGGAAGCTCACTCCACTCTGCGGAACAGCCACAGGAACATGGGAATACAGGCACCCTCCACTAAAAGTTCCAACAAAACAGCAGGTAAAGGGGACTAAGGTACAAACTTTGCTTTCCTACTCTTCCTGAGAACACAGGAGATCAATAGAAGAGCAGTTGTGTACAGAAGGCTAAGTCTGGCCCCAAAAGGGATGAGCTGGCTGGAGAGAACCCTACCATGGAAGTGCCATTAGCAGTTTATTAATGGCCTACTTCAGTTGCACTCTGAAGAGCACTGTGATCTCTTTCCCAAATCATTCTAGGCTCTATTCTCTAGTGGTTATCCTCTCCTCAGATCACACTCCTGCCTTCAGAGTGGTCTGTGGCATGATCCTGGAAATCACGTCTGCCCTGGTATATGAGTTCTCTCAGGAGCAGTCCTGAGAAGGTCACAGCAGGGCAAATCAAGTCCCTGTGCATACTCCTGAAATTATGACTTGGCAGAAGGAGGCAAACAGACCACACAGCTCTGAGGCAGGACTCCTCCCCTTCCCTGCTGTCTCACCTGCAATGGAAGTGAGTGGTTTTCTGCCCGTAGAACTGGCATTCCACAGTGCCGCAGTCCTCTGTGGCACGGAACCGCTGGAACCCGTCGTTGATGAGCTGCGTGTTCTTCTTGTGAAAGTTCTCATGGGTCATCACATCAGAGGTGCTTGTATAGACCTTGTTACAACCCACCTAGCCCAGGCCCAAAGAGGAGTCATCAGCACAGCAGTTTAACAGCCTGACGTTATTACCAGCAGCAATGAACACGTGAGCAGCACACATACATTTACTAGTTCCATTTGTGTGCTTCTGCTAGGGGTTTTAAGTCATCACTTTAATTCCCAATGTAAAGACTGATAGAGCATAAAAAAAACCAAACCCAAAACCAACTCTCTGGGCATGAAACAGTAAGAAAAAAAGGGAGGATCAGAGGGATAAAACACCAGCTCAAGATAATCATGCCTGCTTGGGGAAGCAGTTAGTAGGGTTCCTGCTCTTAAAGAGAAGAGAACACTAACAGATGCTATTGCTTTTTGTTATCTTGGGAGTGACACAGAACAAAGTAGGATTTCATCTATTTTGGGGAATACAAAATTGAGTGGGAATAAGTTATTTACTTCTTTAGTCTTTCTGGGAGGTAAGGCATGCTGGTGCAACACGAGGCCAACCAATCTTTTGAGTTTGTAATGAACGGTTTCATTCTAGCAAATCTTAACCCCCATGTTCAGCTGATTTTAGCTAACTTGTGACTTTTTTTCCCTGTCACTGTTCAAGACTCCCACTTCAATAATTTTAAACTTGTGCAGCAAATGGGAATGGTGTGATGAGGACGGAATGCTGAAAACCTGCTTTCCTCTGGGTAAAGCGGGGCAACTTTGCCATATTGAGTAAAAACCCACTGGAATCTGAAAACGTCCTCAGCCCTGCTGAGGGAGGATTTTTTTTCTTTTCTTCCAGCACAACATGTGCCAGTGCCTGCACCATCTCAGAAATGAAGAGAAGGAAAACACCACCCCTTAGTTCAGCCCAGGTTGATTCAAACAGGCAATAACAAAACCCATGACAAATACCCAGAGAAAAAAATAAAAAGGTTCTCCAGCTATTGCCAATATAAAAGAGCCTCTCTCTCTCCACACTGACACCTTGAAAAAAGACAGGCCCTGCATGGCATTAAAAAAAAGAATTAAACAAAAGCGTCCTTAGGAATAATTTGCAATGCAGCTCTTGGTGCGAAAGCCTAAAAAAATGTCAGTTTATATAAACAACTAACTGAATTTTATCCACACCAATTATGGACATAAAGAAAAAACCCCCCATGTGATGGATGGCACAAATTCTGCCATTTAAGCAGTATTTTCTTTAATTGGGAGTTTATATTCTGACACCTTTCCTGTAAGACACTGCTTACACGGGCATTACTTTACTGGAAGATGGTGGGCACAGGGTGGAATTAGCCATATATAGTTGTGTAAGCGAGGGTCTTTATTTGAACTTGGAGTGACTTAAAGCTGTGAAACACTCCTCGTACTCTAAAAAAAAAAAATCAAACAAATCCCACCCTGCTCAACTGAAGAAACTAAACAATCAATATTATGGAAGTGTAACAGAAAATGTCCTTGAGAGAAAGACACATGAAGTTCCCAATTTATCAAATGCTGTAAGCACATGCTTCAACCAGCCCCTATTCAGGACAGAACTTGAGTGCATGCCTAACATTTAAGTATGTGCTTAAGCCCCATTGACTTCAGAAAGCTTACCTGACTTCAAGTTAAACATATGCTGAAGTCTATCCTAGCAAAGCATTTAAGCATGTGATTAAGGCCTTGTGACTTTAACTGGGGTTTTAAACTGCTGAGACAGGTCAGGAAGTGGGCCTGACTTTTCAGACCAGAAAATCTGTCACCAAGGCTTGGCTGATCTCTCTGTTTGTAACTGCAGCACATTCTCAGGGCAATGGTTTAGGCCACAATTCTACTAAAACAAGTACATGTCAAACCCTTGAACCTGAGGAATGATCAGGGTAAGACCCAAACAATGTGGTGTGTTTGTGTCTGAAACAGTAAAGGCATCACAGTGACATCTGTGCCAGCAGCTCCAGCTCTGCCTACACTCCTACTGAAGCTTGGCTGCCCCTGAAACATGGCCAGCCTACACCATACACGAGTGCCACTGGCGAAGGACATGGAGAACCAAGGGTGTTAAGTGTAGATATGTGACATTAAGGTTTAATTACTTTAGAAATTGATTATGGAGGAAATCAACCCAGTGCTAAAGGGCAGATGTGCCACAAGAATGTCTGGTTTCGAGGGAGGGAAAGATTAGATTTGAGTAGAGACAGTGCAGTGGCATTAAAGAAGTCCCCGAGTCTCAGAGAATGGGACTTGCTTGAACAAGTCCAAGACTATGAGAAAACCTTGAGACCCGCTTTGCCTCACTCCATGGACAAGGCTTATAAAAACTGAGAATGGGGCTTGCCTTTGCCATTCCCAACACTTGGAAGGACAAGTGCAGTGAGGACAGGGCATAGACTTGTCAGCGAGGTTCCTGAATCAGAAGTGAGCAAGACAGGCTACGGATGTTGTCCCTCTGCCTTAGGACAGCCCAATGCTCTCTGACAAGGGAGCGTTGGGTGGCCAGAACTCATGAATCCTGCCAGACCACCCCAGAAAGGACCTGGCTCACACAGAGGCTCCTGGGCTGCCGTTACCTGCATGCAGTGGTAGTGAGTGCTCTTCCCGTTCAGGTGGCAGCCGTGGTAGTACACGCTGCAGTCGTCCAGGGGACTGAAGCGCATGAAGCCATGCTGCAGGGAGTTATCACGTTTCTTGTGCATGTTGTAATGCCGAATCACATCCTGTTTGCTAGTGAATCTCTGCAGAGATACAGGGACAGACAGTGAGACACATGTGATGCCAGTGGGTGAGTAATCCTGGGGGCAGGGTGGGTGTCTTTTGTTGTTGTTAATAAACTTACGGTACCAGGAGTTGAAAGCTTGGCAGTAATCACCCCAAGAGAATCAGATAAAAGAGGAATTGTGGGCATGTATCTTCTTGGTAAAGGGAAAGTAAACACACATGAAAAGTTCTAGAGTAAACATGACACTGGGGTGATGCCCAGAATCTGCTCCCTGCAGCTTTAAGATTGCAGTTCTTCTAACATAATTTTAGCTGCTACTATCTCAAGAAGTGCTATAGTTAGAAAGCGAACCAGTGAACTGAACAGCCTGCAAACAAGTAAGCCAAGCTTCCAAGTCACTCACTCTAGTGGTTAGCAAGACACTGGCTGCCAAATTCATGTTCGACTAGAAACTGGGAAAAACCCTTTGCTCTTTTACAGTCTTCCCATTCTACGTCTCTTGCATCGCCTAGAAGGTAGGATGGTTTTATCAGGAAAACAGGGACACAAAACTTTCTTCAAGTCACAGAAAAAGATGCTTTTCTACAGAAAAAAATAGAGCTCAGAGCTAAATCTGTATGACCAGAATATCCTTTTCATCCTCTACCTGCTTGAAGCAGTGAAGGGGTACCCCACTGTCAGAGCAGGCTAAGTGCCTTTAAAATGAAGCTTTTTATTTCTATTTCCCACAGACATCAATATTTACCACTGAAGGTGAGAAAGTAAATCTCATTTTTTTAGAAAGAAATCAATATCCATTTATTTTGAGCAGTAATTGAAAAGGCCTGTATTCTAATGTTTAACAACTTTTCTAGTCTGCCTCATAGGAAACAAATGATTATCGCTTCCACTCTTTCCTCCTATAATATCAATCCTGATCAATCTTGCTGATATTGGCACGGGAATATATGGATATAGATTTCAATAGAAATCCCTTGGAGGCTGGAGGTATGATTTCCCAGGACGTACATACAGGATTGCTATTGTCAATCATTGTTAATTTGGGCCCACTTATTACAGAGCGTTACTTATTCTAAAATATATCTCAGCCATAAAATAATTTGCATTTTAAAAAGCAGCCTAAATCCTTATTCCCTGCGAGACCAGACAGCTCCTTTGCAAGCAGCTTCCAGACTCCTTAGGAAATAATCATGAGGCCAATCAGAATAATAGGTTTTTCGGTTTTTCCATCCTTTGTGTTTCTCTCTTTCTGGTGCAGGGATATCTGTGTCACAGTTGGGATAGACTCATCTTGATTACTTGATGCTGGGCTAGAAGGACCAGTATGTGCATCCCGGAGAGAAACTCTCCTTTGATCAATAGAAACCCACAGCCAAGCCCAGCAACTCCAGATCAACTTCCTCTGCTGTGGTCAGACTCATCCCCGTGAGACCCAAAGGTCTCCTAGGGCAGGGCTGAAGCTGTGTCTGGTGCACGGCAGAGGCAAACTCTGGGATTGCCGCTCACGCATCAGCCTGACCGCAGGAACGCCAGTGTCCAGCTCCCGGCCCGGGCCCGCTAAACAAACACGGCACGTGACCGGCTGGCCTGACGTGGGTACCCTGGCAGTTCTCCCAGCAATTACAGCATCGCTCCTACCCCCGCGCCTTGCCCACATGCTCTTACTGCGTGGTTTGTTGCAGATACCGCCGCTACAAAGTCACTCGGGCAGCAGGAGGGAAAGACACAGACTAACAGATCAGCATTCCCTAGCTTCAGGCACAGCTTGTAACACAGCACAATTTTTGCTCTTGGTGTTTCACTGATATAAATGTGGAGCAGTTCCCACTGACTTGAGCTGATCTATATTCGGCTCCTCATTGTAGCAGTCTGAGTTTGGTTAAATTGTATTAAATTGAGTTAAATGGGAGCAAAATACAGTTCTGTTAAATTCAGAACATATCTTGTCCTCTTTTCAGAGCAGCAAAGTGAAAAGGCATGGGCATGCATGTTGGAGGAAAGGATAGGAGGACACACACTCCCCCCGCCCCCCGCCCCCCGTATGTTCAGGGAGCTGTGCTGGTAGGTTTTGAGCATTGCTCTACCTGGTAGTTGCACTCTGGGTCAAGGCAGTGGTAATGTTCTCTGTACTGGTACGCGCAGTGTATGTGTCCACAGTGCTGACTGCCAGAGAACCTGCAAACAGGAGAGAGGGAGAGAGAATAAACCACTGTCCCGGCAGCAGTGCCTGTAAGCAAGGTACACATAACCTAAGTCCTGTTCCTGCCTTCAACTCACATGTTTATGGCATTAAACCCCACCTCCTTTATCCCCTCCAAGGATAGTGACCCTCTCACCTTCCCTTGCTTATTTGTCACTATTTAAAGGTGCTTCTTGAGCCGGATCACTCAGGTCTTGTACATCCCTAATCTGTCTTTCCCCTTGAAATTCGTCTCCGTTATCTAAGCTGTTTACTTGGGGAAGCATAAGGAAGGAGGGTTCCTTGAACTAAACACCACACAATTCTAGAATAGAGTTTAGATACAACAGCAGCAAGTTTCAGAAACCTCCCATTACAGAAGGAGACAAATAAATGTCGGGCAAATATGGATTCTAAATTTTAAGTATAAGCCCATCTAATAGGACATCAGAAAAGCTGTCCACAGCAGATTTGAAAACTCGTGGCACACAGGGTGGCAAAAAAGACCAGAAAGACAGAAATGCCATGTAATACGTACATACAAACACTCAGTACACAGAATTTACTGACTGACAGACACACCAGGAATTGGCACAAGGGGATGATCCAGTAATGGGGTAATCAGTGCAATGAACTCCCTTGTGTATATTCTAGAAGACCCCGTAAGAGCTTGAAAGGGAAAAGCAGTGGAGAGAAGGGGACTCAGAGGGGAAACATTCAAAGATAAAGTACCATCTGCTCAAAGGTTCCTCAAAGGTTCCTCACGTCACTTAAGTGCTAAACACAGCAGGAGTGCATATGATAAAGGGCATGGGAAAGAAATGAGGAAGGGCAACAGATAAAAAAGGAAAATGAGAGGAGTGAGGGTATCCTGGGGCAGTCAAGGAATGGGGCAGGAGCAGGGAAGATTATGGATCATCGTAAGGTGAGGTAACGTGAGGCTACAGGATAGAAAAAGTCTGGATGAAAAGCAATACTAAATAAGCCATTTCTGAAGCACAGAAAGGAAGAAGAGGTCAACTGTGGAGACAGCAGGGCCTCTAGGAGATGGAAAGGGGACTTAATTGACAGAAAAGATAGACATTGCTAAAAAATTAAATGACTTCTTTGCCTCAGCATTCACAAAGGGAGACAGGGACAGATGCCAGGAGCAGACATGCCTTTCCCTGGGGAAGGAGAAGAAATACTGCAGGAAATCAGGATCACGTCAGAACAGGTGATTGAGAAACTGGAACAAACCTCAGCAGCAGAGAAGAAACAAACCACAAGGCAAACAGCAGGGCTGGCTGCACAAACAAAGGTGTGGAACTGAGAGCAGAGGAAGAGATTCCTGCTCAACGCCTGGGCAACTGCTAGGCTTGTCCAGGGCAGCCGCCAGAGCCACCGTGACACCGACCAGCGACATGTGGCTCCGGAGCATTTGTAACCAACTGGTCCTGCTAGTCCATGGCTTTATGGCAGCAGCACCACCAGCAGCTCTTCAAGCAAACAAACTGCCCTGTGGGAAGCTTCCTCTCTGTTCCACTGATGTGATGGGGAAGCAAGAGCAAAGGGCTGTGCAGGGCTGGAGAGCTGTGTGGTGCAGGCCAGGCAGAGAGAAGATGAAGATATAGACCTTGCTGACAAATACAAAGCAGTTCAAAATATTATCCAAAATGAGGCTGCAGAATGATCAGAGATACCAACTGGAGTAAAAGAAGGGCCAGACACCAAAGAGATCTGACTCTAGGAGATGAGTTACTTGAAGCATCTTAGCAGGAGTAACACACAGTCTCAGTTTAAAAACCAACAGCTAAACAAGCACTCCAGCACTTCCAACTCCTACCCTCCTTTCCATGTGCCACGGAAATGTGTGTGTGGTGTCTACAGCACAGGAAGGGAGAGACTAGTGTTCCACCAAACCGTGTGCTGGGGAAAGGAGGGAAGTGGCAAACCCAGCACAAAGGGGAAATTCTGCTCCTTCAGTGTGCAAGGTTGGGCTTCTAAAGGGTTATATTATCCTGTGTTTCTTCTGACACTTTGAAACAGTTCAAAGCTATTAATTTTTAAAGCACAGCATCTGCTTAGGTTTTTCATAACAAGAAAGCTTACACACCACACACTTACTTACATGCATACACACGCACACATTTACATGCACACACTCTACAGTACATCAGCACTCCCCTGAATTTACATGAACGTACCCACAATTTCCATGCACACGAACAGACACAAACACACACACCTGAAACAAGAAAACTCACAGACCAGCTCATCACACTGATATAAAAATCCAAACTCCTAAGTTGCCAATACAGACACATAGATTTATTTGCACAAGAACAACTCACTCCCTCGTCCTTTACATTAATCGGTTCACTTCTTTGTTTTTCAGCCAGAAAGAACTAGTCTTGATCTGGCAAGAGTTGATAAATAAATAATAATAAAAATAATAAATAAAGAAGTCAGCATGCTTAGAGAGTGTTTACAGACTCATTACTCTGTAACGATGATGTGAAAGAAGGAAAAAAAAAACCCACCCCAATTACAAGGGGGGAGGAAACCCACACAGAAATAAATATTTAAGCAAGTGCTGCCAGAAGCACCATCTGCTGAGGCACTAATAATAATAATAATAATAATAATTTTTTCTGTGGTCTTTTTTTTTTTAATTATAAATATACATGGAGGAGGAGGGGGAAAAACAAC
The DNA here is from genome assembly GCA_013397975.1 of Machaerirhynchus nigripectus. Taxonomy (NCBI): domain Eukaryota; kingdom Metazoa; phylum Chordata; class Aves; order Passeriformes; family Dicruridae; genus Machaerirhynchus; species Machaerirhynchus nigripectus. The sequence goes on along the minus strand of VZRQ01003867.1, from coordinate 211,814 downwards.
CCAACCCAAACTAGCTAAGTAAGAGGTTTTGTTTTGTTGTGTGAGAGAATGGATTATCCCTGGGCAGCTTTTGGCAGTGGCTTTGGCAAACTCATTAAGCTAATTATGCAGTACAGACATAAGAGTGTTGTGTCTCTTCTCCCCCCACCCCTTGATTTTAAGGCTTTAAACTGTTTTTAAAAATGTGTGTAAATTGAAGGGAAATGGCTGTGCTGCCAACGGGTGGCTTGCGGAGCCTTTTAAGCAGGATGTGGTGTCCCTGAGGTAGCTCACAAACCTCCCTCAGCTACCTGCCTGACCCAGGGGAAGGGGCTTGCAGAGCTCCACAAGCAGTGGATGTGGCTGACGTGTTTACACAGTTCTCTTCTTGAGAGGGGAATGGGGGACAGAAAGGTGCCACCTCCTCTCCCACCGCAACCCTTGCAATTCCTGCAATCTCAGAAACAAAAGGATGCTGCTCCTTCTGCCCCATGCAGAGTGGTTTGAACCCCTGCTTTCCTTCCTATATTCTATATACTCTACTACTGTACTCTCCCCCGAGGCAGTGAATTCCCACATGCACTTGAGGCATTGCTGCTTGAGGAGCTGCCTGTGGTAGTGCAACTGTCCCCTCTTCCTATGGGGTCTTCTTCCCCCTTCTCCTACATCTGAGATTTGGGCAAAAGGGAGGAAATTAAGTCACTTCTCGTTCCACTCTCAAGCTAGGAGAGTGCTGTTCCCACTCTTTTTCCCTGCCAAAATGTTCCCTTCACCTTCCTAACAGCTGACTCTCTCCCTCAAGGAGACTCGCTGTGGGCTCTGGTAAGGTGGGAAAGCACAGTACACATTCCCTTCCCCTCTCATTAATAAGTGCCCAAGTGCTGGTGGGAGCAAACCCTCCAGTTTTTCCCTGGAGAGAAGTGTTTGCTTGCTTCCCTGCCCCGTGTCTGTCTGGATACAAGGGGCATTTTTTGGGAGCTTTCTCACAGTACAGATGGAGGATTCAACTGGCTAGGGGCAAAGCCTGATGGACCCTTTCTACCACAGGCTCTGAACCAGGCAGGTGGTATGCAATCATCTCTTCTGTCCCTCTGGCTCTTGTGGCATTACTTACTATGTCCCACCACAACAGCCCTGGGCTCCCTCTCAGCATCTCTGTCCTGACCTAAGCATGCCCACAGCTGTGATAAGGTGCCCTACTCCGCACCTGATTCAGTGAGGGTTTCTCAGACAAATGAGCTGCAAAGAATTTTCTAGGATAAACATCCCATGTTGATGCCAAGAGCTGCCTAAACTCAAGTAATCTGTGAATTTCTCCAGCCTAGATTCTCAGAGGCGAGATGTTCTCTGCTTGCCTCCTGCAGACACTGGACATGGTAGCGGAAAAAGGCAGCTGACAGAAAGAACAACAGTCAAGAGGCAGAACTCCCATTTAAATCCTGGGCTTCTTCAGTGAAGCAGTTTTCCACTATTTGTCACAAAATCTAACACCTGCAGGGAGCTAAGCGTGCTCTTGGCGTGACTGTACACCTCTCACAGCTACTGCTCTCTCAAGCAGGGGAACAGAGCAAGTACAGATGCCACGGGAAATGGAAGTGCCAATGTCTGGTTTAAACACTTGATCCACACAAGACCTCATCTCCCACCACCACTCCACGTTCTTACTCCCAGCCCTCTCTCCAGCAAAGTCAAAAGTTTTGCCTACCTGGCAATATACTTCTGGTAAATATTTACATCTTCGCTGACGGCTGGTTTGTCAGTTGGTAATCCATTCCTAATGAGAAACACACAGGGCAGAGCTGGTTAGCAGGAACAGGGCACAGGGTAAACTCCTTGTTTCTCTCACACACTGCTGACAGACCAGGAGAGAGGGCCCCGGGAAGGGTACCAGAAAAGACACCCATAAGTTTAAATTCCCTCCCCTTTGCCCTTCAAATCCCGTCCCTTCTTTTCCTAGGGAAACACACAGGCTGGCTACAACCCTTCCTGCATGTTCCCTCTTTGCAGGACTCAGAGCAGTTTGTTGGAGAAACTGAGAAGACCAACCACAAAACCTGTTTCTACAGAAAAAAATAAAAGCCCCTATACAAAAAAGTGATGGTCACATGCAAACAGGCACCTCTCTGAGGCACCTGGCAGCGCTGCCCTTGTGTGCACAGAAGCTCTACCCCTGGCTCAGCTGCAGGAGAAGAGTCTCTATGCCAGCCACGTTGTGAGCTACTGCCCATTTCCCTGTGGCCAGCTGCCCTGGTGCACTGTGACCAGCACTGGAACAGTGGCTCCAGACCCTGGATGGGGCTTCAAATGCCTCTTTGTTTCACAGATACCCCAAAACTCCAACAGACAGATTATGTATTTTAATCAATGAGAAAACCACCCCAACCTGGGGATAAGCCTGGATTATTTTACATCATTAGTAAGCAGACAAAAAAAACATCCTTAGTGAGTTCAGGAAGAGGGAAAATGAGATGCAGGGCCAGACCCCAGCCTACCCAAGAGACAGGGCCACCCCAGTGCACCCCCAGACAGGCTGCACACCATCTTCTTTGTGTGCTTTGCCTGCGCCCAACCTCCACTCCTCCTCCTGACAGCTCTGCACCCTGGTTTAAACAAGGACACTTTTGCACAGAGTTCACTTGAAGGTAGACGAGTTCAGGGCAGGTTAATGGCATTAGGCGTAAGAGAGTTTAAACCCATGGCAAGGGTGTATGTGCAGATGTGTGAGAGTGAAGGGTAATTCCTGTCAGGTTATTGAACCCAGTGGGGACCGGGAATGGGAAGCCATGGCCCAGATACCACAGTCAGCACTTCCTTCACCAGCACAATTAACGGGCTGCTGTCTTTTATCATGGAAGCCTGTATCTAGTGAGTAGCCTGAAGGAGAAGGGACCAGAGCCCATTCTGTACTGCAGTGTGTGATCAGGGCACGGGAAGTGCCAGGTTGAAGGTCCTGGTCATCCTCCATTCCAGCTGCAGCCCCATCATGATGCCCTGGTTGAGGAAGTCGTGTGGCCAGAGGAAGGATCACCATGGTGCTGGCAAACCTTCATCTGGCAAGAGGCGGGAAATGTGCAAGAGAAAGGAAAGCAAACTGGGATCCCAGTGCAACACCACAGCAGATAAGAGGTTTGCTTATCTTGCTTGTGCCTTCAGGCACAGCTCTACGATGGTGACTGGACCCCAGGCAGATGAGCATTCTGAAGACACTTCAGGCAGAGAGTCTCAGACCAAGTCACCCATCACAACAAGGCACTGAGTCTACAGGAGTATTTACAACAGTGTGTTTTTAAGTAATAGGAGTCCCTGCCTGTCCTCTGGAGCACATAGAGGTTCACCCTGAGCAGGACCCTGAGCAGACCCTGAACATCCTGAGCAGATGCAGATGTTAATAATCCTCTGCCCTCTCCCATCCACCTTTACCATGGAGCTCCCAGTCTGTCTGCAGGCAGTTGATAAACAACCATTTCACATGGAAGACAGGTATCATTACACGGCTCTGCCTTCCACGTGGGGATACAGGGAAAGTGGGTGATGCAGACTTTGCTGGGACCACAAAGAGCATTCAAGCAAGGATTCAGCCCAAGGTTTCCTAGGTCCACATACCAAACAAAAACCAGCCTTTTTCCTCACCAGAGGACCAAGCAGTAGGGTGTGTATGATGGCACAGAGGGCAGGACAGAAGGCCCTGGACTTACTACAAATGACCCCATGGGATTCACAGCCCACAACAGCCCCAGGTTCACAGTGAGAAACAAGTAAATCCAAACCATGACAAGAAAGCAGAGAAGTCTCTCCCTTCCTCCCTGCTGCAGCCTGACATACATATGTATCTCTTCTACAGCTCCCACCTCTGGAAGTCACATTAAAAAGTAATCCAAGGTTTGGCAAGGCCTTCAGATACCTCCAGTCAATGGCATCACTGCAGAGACTGCTGGCAATGTATGTGCAGGAGGTTATTAGTGGTAATTGGGCTAATGAGTTTGCCCGGTCTGAGGGGTAATTGAATCACCTCTATTTGTGCAAGCAAATTGAGAAGACACAGGCCTGGCCCCACAGAAGTAGGTATATGCCTAACTCCTATGGAAATTGATGGGAATTAGGCACCAAAATATCCTCTGAGTTCTGGGACAAACAAAAAGCCCCATCTTGTAATAGTAAAGTCAGAAGAGTCATGCCTTTGAGTTAAATGGAAACAAGAATCAGGTTCTCCTACAGACACACGCAGATGCCCGGGAAACCAGAGGGAGAAGAAAATAAAGTATTTCCAACCTTTACCTTAAGAGTGCTGACAGCACCACGTTCCCTCCTCTTTCATTTTAACATATGAACTCAGGAGCTGTTGGACTCCAGATTCGTGGCTATGACTGCTGATAGCAGGTCACAGCCTCAGTGCAGATCAGATAAATAGAAACGTAAGGGGTAAAAGAGGAGCAGACACTTCAACAGAGAGCAAAGAGAACTGTCCCATGAACAGTGCAGTATTTATCACCGCAAGAACTTGGAATTGCCTGCTGAACCACACACAGACTTCCAGTATGATCCCCCACTAATACAAAGGTAAGAAAAGTGGGAGGACACTTACTTTACTGTAGAGACTGTTCCAGTTGTGATGGAGTCTGTCTTGGAGAAAGTTGATTTCAGGTACTCAGGAGTGTTGAATGGCAATGAGATGGACTGCTCTGGCCCCGCCACGGGGGTGCTGCTCGGGGTACTGGTGAGGGAAGCAGGGGCCAGGCTGGGGACCGGAGCTTTTACCGGAGTAAGCTTCTGAATGTTCCTCACATCGTACTTGGAAGGCCGGCCTACCTTGCCTGTCTTGAAGGCGATGGCTCCTCCCATATCTGGGCTTCCTTCCCCAGGCTTGAAGAGGTGCAAGTACTTGACGTTTTCTAGGTCATATTTGGAGGCCTTCTTGTAAGTGTTGCCATTTTGTGGCCTGATGCTTTCACCCGTCTTCAGCTTTTGAATGAAGAAGTCGTATTTGGAGGCCCGTGACATCAGGCCCTGCATCTGGGAACTGCTGGGAGAGGGCAGTGGCAGGATAGTGGCTTTGGTCTCCGCCAGCATGGAGGCGTCTGGACCTGGCACCCGAATGGGCTGTGCCAGCACTGAGGAAGGTTCTTTGCCCAGCTTGGAGCCCAGCTCCTCAGATTTGGCCAAGTGCATGGGCCATGAGAGCTGCTCTCCAGCTTTCAGTTTGCGGATGTACTCCTCGTACTTGGAGAAGCGGGCTCGTTTGCTCATGGCATCTTCGCCGGGGAGAGACGCAACAGTGGCAGTGGCCTCTGAGGTAGCAGCGTTCAGCTTGTCGAAGCTGATCTTGCGGGCCAGCTCATCCCGCATGTTCTGGTCGTCGTAGCCGAACATGCCCAGGAACTCGTTCATGGTGGTGGCGGCATAATCCCGCAGTGATGAAGCTTCCCCTGCAGAAAAAACAGAGGAGAGAGTCACACAAGGCACTGATTTTTCTTCTCCTCCCATACCAGCTCCAGTAGCAGGGAGGGGGGGGAGAAAGGGGAGAGGGGAACATGATCTACTGACGTTTGGCTCACTTGTTAGGTTTTATGACTCTTAAATTAATTTGTTTAAAAAAAAAAGTAATTAATACTGGGGTAAAATAAAAAGAGTTCATCAATGCCAGGAAAATCAATTTCCTAAATGTTCTAGCCGATGGCTTTTCAGTACATTAAACAAAGTTTCATAAATGTCTCTGCACTCTTGCCTTGGTCTAATATGAAGAAAAAGTAATTTTACTGGAAGTGAGACCAATGCCAATATGCCAAGGTTTGTACAGATCTGTCCTTGTTTATGTTTGTGTATGGAAGGATGTGCACAGAGGATAGATGGCAGCATGTGTAAGGGGGAAAACCCATGTGAAAATGCTATGTGTGTTGGTGAAGAATAAGCAGGGCTGAGAGCAGGCAGGACAGCATGGTGCAAAATGGGTAAGGGAGATGGGCAAGGCAATGTATGGGGTAGAGCAGGAGGAGGGCAGAATAGAACAGTGCAGAGAGGAGGAGAGCAGCAGAGGTGGAGATGAATCAAGGCAGGGGAAGAGCAGCAAAGGCTGTGTGCATGACAAACTTGGCAATGAGGAGTGGGGGAAGGAGTGGGGGAAGGAGTGGAGAAGAGAAGGCAAGACAAACACAGGACAGCTCCCCATCACTGTTGCAGTCCTTCCCTTCCCTGTCAATTCTGTAAGGGTTTGCTCAGCTTGCTCTCTTCCTTCTCAATCCCCGGGACTCGACAGCTACTACTTGCCATGTGGAAAAGGGCCACAGTCCAGTGAATGCTGTGGAAACCTACAGGCAGCCTCCCGAGCAGCCAGGAACAGCTTCCAGTAACACCAGGAAAGGGGAAAGTCCACACAGGTGAAAAATAGGTAAGGAACAGCCTTATCTCCACCAGGATTTGGACTGAGGAGAGAAAGCTGTTGTCCTGATGTGGGCACCAGGGAGGGGGAGAAAGCCAGTGCTCTGGAGCATGGGCTGGGGAAGGGGCAGGAAGGGGTTAGTCTAATGGAGCCTGATTACAGGGAGGAAGAATGAGCAAAAGCTGTCCTTCCTTGGGTCTCTCCCTCCCTTCTTCCCTCCCCTACTCCCTCAGGCAGTTTCACAGGCCACCAGGATGGGAAGAACACTCATCTGGAGGTCACCCAATATCAGTGTAAAGGAGGAAATAAAGACTGCTCTGACGTGCTGGCTTGGCCTCATTTAGGCTACAGTCTGACACAGCGCTCCTCCTCCTCTCCCTCTTGCTTTCTCCTGCAGAGTAAAGATTTACTGTGTGCAGGAGTCCTTCAAACCTCCCTCGTCATCTTTACTAAACACTCGCTCTGGCTCTAATGGGCGAGCACATCCTTCTCAGGCAGCCAGCACAGGGAGGTACACTGGTAGCAGAGGAGAAGTTCTGGGCATGGGGTCCCGCTCAAAACAAAGCAACACTGCCTTGAAACACAGTGGAAAAGGAAGGAACCAAGACACTGCCACAGAACAGGTCAGCAGATCCAAAAGATCCCTAAGATGTGGGGGATCTGACAGCCAGTGATGCCACTTGCAGAGGCAAGCACGTACATGAGAGCATTTCCGCGCACACAAGAGCCTGTCGATGAGCATGGTCGAAGTTCAGTAGCCATCAGCTCCCACAAATCAGTTTTCACAGGACTCTATGGAGGAAAAGATTCCCTGCAATGGGCACTAAATGGGCAACACCATGAAGGTCACATTCCTGCTCCAGGATTGCCTGGAATGCTGTTTTACTGCAGCAGAAGTGCTGCTGTGCTGGTTCCCTGTGTACGGGGTTCTGGGGAAAGGCGATGTGAAGAACACGCCTGGAGCCTGCAAGGCGAAGGACAAAGCCACACCTGCTGGGATCTGGTTTAGCCCAAAACAACCTTCCAGTTCTGGGCACTTAAGCCCAGCATTCTGCACAGGATTTGGGATGCCTGACTCCAGAATAAACATCCTGTTAGCTACAGCAGACAGGTAAAAAAAGAATGGGTGGCAATGCCCCTGCAGTGTCAGACTCACAACCTCATGGGTCGGTATTAATCTTACAGAATGTTATATGCAGAACCATTCCCCACTGGGTCCAGTAACAAGACTTGCCTGAAGGACAACTTTATCTTTCACACACAGCAGATTAAAAAATTTCATTCTGCTTTAAAGCAGTTCTCCTCTTCACCTCTCTTTTTCTTTTCCCCACTTCCATTTCAATGTAACCCTATGACCCAACAAAAGAGAATGAACCCATGAAATCCCTACTGGTTCTAACAATTTCCTGTTTTTGTTAAATCTGCTCTCCCTGTTCTGCATTTCCTTTCTTCTTGGACCTGTAAAACAATCCCCAGCTTCCCTCATAATGCCCTGATTTCCAAGCACGACACAGAAAAATTCTAGCCAGCCCGTGTCAAGGGGAGAAAGAAGACCACATTGAGGATCTGATACGAAATTAAACTATTAAATGTGATTTTTGCAAGCTTTAACCACTGCCCTGAAAGCCAATGTGTCCCATCTTTGGTACCATGTGGCTATACCTCAACTGGTGTAAACAGTTAGATGCAAAATCCAAGCCTATAGGAAAGGGTGGAACTTCTTTTGAGCTTTGTGAAGTCTGAGTTCAGGTTTCACTGTCATGGATTTAAAACCCACCTTGAATTGTGCTTTTCCTTTGCTCAGATTTGGTTCCAGATGATCTCAACACCCTCCCTGATCAACAGCTTTGCTGGTGCTGCTCAGTCTTTCCTCACCCACATTTGAGATGAAGTCCTGGCCAGTTCCCACTGCTCACTGCGAGGAAGTGCAGCTCTACTCATCCAGCATGAGCCCAGCACGAGCCCAGCACATCCCCTGAAGTTTGAGACAACCTACACTTAATTGCTCAGGCACCTAACATGAAGGTCAGAGGCTCCTCCGGTGGAAGCACCTTACAGAAGAGAGCTGGCTCACCAGAAGGATAGTATGAGACTCAGCCACCTCACTTCATATACACTTTCAGACAACGGTGAAAAGGTAATTAATATTACCTAATTGACAGAAAACCCTCCTCATATCCACAAACAGACAAAAACGAAGCAGGACAGCAGCTGGGAAACACATCCCTGTGAGGAGTCCTGGAAGCCACAGGAAGCATCATCCCTGTGTTTCCCTCCCCTTTCCCTGCACTGCATTTTCCTCTCCTTTCCGGTGTGATAATAAAGGGCTCCCTCTCCCCTTGCCGCTGCTCTCCATTTGTGGGCATTGCCAAAGAGCAGAGATCTGTGTGTCTCAAAGCAGCTATCATATCACAAAGGATCCGAAGCTAGCAAAAAAGGCGCTAAAAATAGCCTGCAGCAGCACACTATATATGGAAGGAAAAGCAAAACAGCCCAAATGGAGTGCAAGGTCTGAATACTGGGGGATGGGACATCCCAGCCAGGGCTCTGTCCTTTATTCTGCTTGGGAGGGAAAACTCATAGACTTGGGGGATACAGGATGATGAGCAAGAAACTGGCACTTGGCATGTATGCTCTCCTAAATGGAATCTCCCCAGGAAATTAGGAAGAGAAAACCCTCCTGGTTGAAAACAGGGCCAATGAATATTCCAAGAGACTTAGCCAAGAAGCTAAGAAAAAAAAGGCAGATCTGAAACCTTGTACAGGGGGAAGCTCCTACAGACTGCTTTAGCCCACTATGTAACAGACATAGTAAAGAACACGCGTAGGAAAATCTCCCTGGGTATGTGTGCGTCAGTGAATGATTGTGGAAAGGGATCTGTGTCAGAGACTGCACTGAGAAATCTCGTTGCTATATATAAATGTGCACAGAGAAGCATGAGCTGGTCAGTGGGCAAGAGAGGGTGCCTGAATGAATGAAGAAACATACCTGCACGACCAGATCAGCTTCTGACACCCATTTCCTGACAGACACCAGCTTTGTGACTCCTAAATGTGCTTCCCACGTGGGCCAGGGAGGAGACACCCAGGGCAAGACTGAGCACCGACTCTCAGTCCTGTTTTTCCAAGGGGAGGCTCGAAAAGAAACTCCATCTTATTTCAAAGCATGAGGCTTGAATAGCATTGACTGAGCCTCTGTGAACTTCTGCCTGATGCACAACAAGCCTTACTGTCAGCCTGGAAGGACACAAAGGTGGCCAGGATTTGGCAACAGACCACGAGAGGTGCTGGTGGAAGGCATGGGCAGTAGCTGAATCCCCAGAGTGGACAATGTGTGTACATACCAGGACTCTGGGAAGCAGGAATCCTTTTCATCCCCATGTAATTAGGATCACTTTTCCCACTGACCAAGAAAGCCTGTTAGATGTAGGATTTGGTTTTCTGTGTGGCTCCTGCTTTTCACACAAGTTTCCAGCTGATACAAGTATGGGCTTAGTTTTAAATGCTGCTCAGCACTGTCAGCTCTGTACCCTCTGTTCTCATAGGGAGCAACTGGTGCTCAGAATCTTCAAATCAAGGTGATGATTCCCCCAAGGCCACTTTGATTGGGAGGGCAGAACTGCATTCCTCTCCTTTCATCTGACTCCTGCTACCACCCAACTCCTACAGAAAATCCCTCCTTTTTGACAGAGAAGTTCCAAATCTCACTGGAATAAATTTAGCTCACACCCAGTAACATCAGGTCTTGAGTGGACCTGGTGATGAACAGCTGAAAATTCATTTCCTGAACGCTGACAGAAAAAGTAAAGGAAAATAACTTTGTCCTTTCCAAAGCAAGGGATGTTTCTTGTGCTTTCAGGGAAATGTTGCAAACGACATTTATAACAAGGTTCTTGAAGCAGATGCTCAAGACGTGGCAGCACGTCTGTTTGCAAGTCAAATCCCACGTGGCTCTATATGTAAACTGGACCCCTCATGTGCCATTACCTGCCTTAGACATAAATGACGCTTCAGCCCCCCCCGAACAGTTACCCATTTTTTGCATAATCCTTCGACAATACAGCCCTGCAAAGGTATTTTACTGAAATCTCCTACCCCAGTGAGAAACCTCAGCTCCTTTTCATCTTCCCCAGTTTGGTAATATTTTTCTTACATTTAAGTTCCCCTCTTCTTAGTTTTCATAGCAAATAAAAGCTGCAAATGGTGGGGTGGGGTGGAGTGGTGTGAATTAAAACAAACTAAAACAGTCCAGGCACAATCACCTTGTGTCTGGGAACGACAAGGGCTTTCCTATCAAAGGAAACTGAAGGTCACACTTTCCCTCATTGATCTTGCAATGTTTGTTAATTACTCTGTCACTGATGTGGCGAAGGATAATTAAACAGCTCTGTTTATATCTTATATGCATAATTATGTGCGCTGCCACTGAACTCGTGAAGACTAGAGAATGTGCCTCTCCAGAAGGGGAACGGACAGACGGAGATGAGTTTCAGCTGCATTATTAACAGGAGGAGGAAAACATGCGCACACACAAAAGGAGGAAAGTTTGATGGATTCACAAAGTGCTGAGATCAGGGGAGGGGTGCGTGCAGGTGGAGCAGATTAGGGGAAGATCGTTCAATTACAGATCCAGCCCAGCTGAGTGACAAATGGGGAGGGAGCTGCTCTGCCCTGATGGAGAGAATTCAATTCACCCAAAGCTTTTATCAAGGCTTAGCACTCATACACCCCCTCAAATCAATCTGGGGGAAAGCTGGGTATAAGAAAGGGAGCAAGAAAGTCATCTGAGGCTTTTCCCAACATCTCTCATTGACTCAGCTTTTGAATGAACCACAAAAATAAAGCAAAAGCAGTCTGAAAATAGGAAATACACAGATGGAGGGAGAACACACGAGATGGTGGGGGAAACTGAGGTTTGGGAGCGGCATTTTCACCAGCTCAATCCTGAGCTCAGGGTGGGCAAAGCTGAGCCCCTCATGAGGGGAGGCAACACCTGACACGAGCGTCACCTCATCTCCTCGAACCGGGCCGAGGGAGCACGTAGCAGCAAGAAGGGATGGCGAAGTTCGGTTTTGGGTGGCTCTGTAGGGGCTCTCTGGGGACCACCCCAGCCTTGCCCTGGCTCGGTTCGTCCTCCCGCAGGCTCCCCCTGATCCAGTCCAGTCCCTGGAGGAACACCTCAGCAGCCATTCCTTCCAGAACCTTCATCCTGGCGACTGCTCCCAGGAGTGGCCTGGCCAAGCCCAGCCCAGCCCCGCAGGTGGGGCCGTCCTGTCCCAGGGCCGTGCTCGATTCACCCGAGGTCCCACAGGTCAGGGCTCAGCATCGGGCCTTTGGAGCTGGGGAAGGGGCAGCCCCGCCAGAGTTCCTGGCCCTCCCCCAGCCCATCCCAGGGCTTCCATGGTCAGTAACCACTGATCAAGGTGCTGCATGTGGTCATGAGTATGGTTAGATAACCCAGCCAGCCCATGTGTGGACACCCTGCAGAATCCACCTGGGATTTGTCACAAGAGCTCTCTCTGCTTCTCTTCCCCTTCATGGGAATACAAGACCAGAACACCAGCACCCACCACAGCTATGGCCATCTGAGTGGTGTGAAGGAGTCTGGAGGGTGAGATGTGCACCACCCAGGGACTTGTGGTCTGGAAAGAGCTATCCAGCCACATCTACCCTCACACCACCCTTCTTGGAAATGGGAGGCTGAGCCAGAGGCAAATGCCGTATGGTCCCAAGAGCAAAATGACAGGCTTCTGCAAGGGGACCAGGGCTCTCACCCTTCCCCTTGGCTGCCAGGTGCTGCATGACCTGGCATGGACACAGAAAATGCAATTCTGAAGCTGCCCTGTGTCAGGAAGTGGAGGGGACAGAGGGCTTACCTGAGGTGGTTCCTGCCCCCAGCTTGGAGCCTGGTTCGCCACTGGAGGACCGGTAGGCGTCGTCCTTCGCTGGCCCATCTGAATCCCTGTCATCCAAGAAGTTACCATCCTGCGAGCCCCTCAGAGCGTCTGCCTCGTCCCCATTATCTTCCTCATCGCTGCAGCCCTTGGGCTGCACCATGTAAACCCCTTCAGGGGGCACCTCTGCGCTCTCGGTGCCCTTACATTCCTTGCCCTCTGCTCGCCCCAGCAAGGGCTCCTCATTGTACTCCCCGTTCACCCACTTCTCGATCACCTCCCTCCTTTTGTCCTCCTCGATCTTCTGCACACGGCTGAGTCCATCTGAAAACTCTGTCCCCAGCTCCTTGGTCCCAGGCTGGGGCAGGTCCTTGTTGCTGCTCTCCTGCTGCGGCCCCTTGTCCGCGCGTGCCTGCTCAGCTCCCCCGTGGTCGAAGACGACCTGGCGGCTCAGCTTGGCACAGATGGCATTTAGCTTCAGGCCGCCTTTGCGCTTGGCAGCCATTGTGGGTTTTCCTGAGGTTGCGTCAGTGCATATAGTTCTTTCAGCTGGGAAGAGAGAGGAGAAAGAAGTAAGGAAGGGCATTAGTGGGATCAGACAACTTGAACCCAAACAGCAAAAGGATGATGCCAACCCAGTGGGCTTTCAGGCATGGCCAGTTTCATCCTTGGAAAGGTGGAGCTACCACGTGCTTTCTAAGCTCTGAGTGGAAGCCCAGCCAGAAGAGCTCAGTGAGAAGCATCCTCTGAATCTGCGGGGACCAAAATATGCCACTGGCCACAAGGAAGAGGCACTTATTTGTCCTGGGACAGAACTGGGCTTGAAAGGCCCTGAACATCTCAGGCAGGTGAGCATGGTACCAATGTTTGCTCCTGGCTGAAGCAGCATACGAGTTTGTTAAAAGCCTGGATTGCCCTCTCCTTCAGACTGCAGCACCACGCACTTTAGGTCCCCAGCCCTATCCCAGATGTAGTGGGTACCAAAACCACACCAGCCAGCGACTGCACCCAAGCACTTCTAGAAGGAACAGCTTCTCAACCCCAATCCTACAGACTGTGAGGAATTCACCTAACAGAGTCTGTGCATAGTCTCAGAGAAGAGAACCTGTATGCCCCTAAAAGAACCAGTATGGAGGACAGGAGCCCTGGCAAGTGTGTGTGCTGGAGCACCAGAACTAGACTGGTGTGTCACAGCAGTATGGAGAAAATAGCTGTGGGCTGGTACTGGCTGATCAGGCCCCTTTGCCTGCTTGCTCTCGCACACAGGAAATTCTGCTCTCATATTTCCCAGCACAATCAGCTAATTAGTGTGAGTTTGTTATTTTAATGTAGTTTATTCATATGTGACAGCTAGTAAAGGAGGGGTGAGAGAAGGTGGGGGGAGAGAGGAAGAAGGTAAGGTCTTAACTTCAAGGTCACAGAGAATCTTGAACTAAATGGTCTCTATCAGAGTCACTCGCATAATTATTGCACCAACAATTAACAAGGTTCAATCCCAAATAAAAGCAAAAAAATTATTCTAAAGCAGCTGCATTGTCTCATTCTCTCTTTATTTCTGATACCTCTGAGAGATGCCCAGACTAAGCAGGGTTAAAGGACGGAAGGCTGCAACAGGCACACAGCCTGGCTCTTCCCCCAGAGCAGAGCCAAGGAAGACCCTGCCCTGCATTCCAGGGCTCAGGAAGAGCACTCAATAAAACACTTGCTGGTCACACATGCCACAGGAGTTACTGTGGGGACATTGCTGGAGGTGGAGGTCCCTCCAAAACGGGCTCTTGGACTTTACATTGTGCTGAAAGAGGGGCCGGTCACATGGAGAGCGAACAGACCTCAAATGACGAGAACGGGTTCCTCCACTGCACAGGAGTCCCTTGTGGCAGCTCAGCCCACACCTCCCTGTCACCAGCACAGAGGTGCTGCTCCACAGAAGCAAAGTGAGATTAATCAGACCCCCTACAATGCACCCAGAAGCCACCATGACAACCCCTAATCCTGTAACATGACAGCCCAATACAAACAGACTGAAACTTTAGACCTGCTGTCCAACAGCCAGAGAGTGGCTGCTTAGCGTAAACTCCTGACAGCTTCAGACACGCTTCCCTGTCAAGGACTGCAAGAAAAATAACCCCCCGACAAATATATCAGCCCCCCACACAAAGGGAGGCAAAATGTACTCCTCCACTTTTCCAAACGCACCCCCTGGCACTAACACCTACGTGCAATCATGCTTTCACGAAGGGAAAGCACACGATGCTCCCAAACACGTACCTCCCCATCTAGAAATTACAGCTGTTCAAAGAGCTGTGTGTATGTGCTGGCACACTCTGTAAACATAGTCCTACATGTACAGGTTAAGAAGTCCCATCTCCCCAAAATACATTCCTGTGCCTTCCCCCATGCATTCCCCTTTCACACATTCCCCAACACAAGCCCACAGCCCTCGCGCATACAGATGGGTACAGGCAGATGCCCATAAAGCTGCAAGTTGCTATTTGCTGGCACCTTCCCTTCCAATTGCATTTAGGGCACAAAGTGAAGGCTGATCGTATGCGCAACTGGTACCACAGAGGGCATCTCAGGAGGCTGCTGTGAGCTCCAAGTGGAGCCTGGCCAGGACACCTATGGCTCATGCCTGTGGGCTCAGGCCAAGAGCCAGGAGAGCCCCAATGGCTGCAGGTGGCTGGGATGGAGCCTCCATGTGGTGCCTGCCTGGGGCCAGGGCACTGGGTCAGCATGGAAGCACCAGCCTCTCTCCTAAACACTGCCTGGTGATTCCCTGACCATGTTCTCACAATACCCAGCCCTGCTTAACTGGTGAGATCAGCACTGCTCGCCGCTGGAGATAACTGGGAGAGAGACATGAGGCAGCCCAAATCCTCGCTGCCCTACCCCTTTCTGCCAGGAGGGCAGATCCCATTATTCTGGTCTGAAGGTGAGCAGCCAAGTGTGTGCACCAGCTGGCAAATGAATATATAAATATTTATTCAAAGGAAAAGAGGAACAGACGTTCCTGAGGCTGTGCTTGCCGCATATGCAGCAATTCCAGGGAGCCTGCAACTTGTCTTCCATTCCTGTTCTGCCTCCTCCCATCTCACACACCCTGGCTTTGCCCCTCTACCTCCCCAGCTTCTGCCCCTCAGCTCCTGCCCTGCCCCCTGGCATCTTTCCCTTCCCTTCTCCTTGTTTTTGGGATTTTTCTCCTTAACATTTTGAGAATAGTTTCTTAAAGTTTAAGCTAAAAATAAAGCACGTTCTGAAAACATACCACTTCCCTGATCTATAAAACTAACTCTCCCAGAGACCTTCCTGGAATGGGATTTGCTCTGAAATACCAGGGCTCTTGCACATCTACATCTCACGTATTCCAATATAGGTGGAAATAAGAACTCCCAGCTTCTCCTGCCAGCCTTGCAACCACCTCTCTCCAAGTCTGGACACATTATTTTATCTTTCCATTCCCTTACTCCCTTGTCTATGGAATGGGAGGAACATTACATCTTTCAACATCTCTGTTCCCCTCTTTTATGCCGTCAAGTCCATGAGCAGAAGGGAAACCCTTCTTACAGAGAAATGCTGAAGACGACCCTCAGATTGGAGGAGACCAGAGCACCTGTGTTTCATTCTCTCGGGCACAGGGAGAGAAGATGAGTGCTGGATGAGGGATCCTCGTATCTGCCCAAGGTCGGGACTGCCAGACCCCTGAAGCCAGGCAGAGGTACCCTCCCCCCAGGCCGAGCTCCCCACCCCAAATCACTGTTTAAAGATTCCAGGCTAAGTAAACATCCCCCTTCATTTTCTTCGTCTAAATAGAAATGTTTTGATTTCACATCAATCTAAGGAAGCCATTTATAACCTGAGCCTGTCACACGGACTTTTCATCTCTGCCCGGGACAAACTCTCCCACCAGCTCTATTTACACTGAGCACTTCCTCTGAAAACAATGCCACCGGGAGTTTACTCCTCTTTCCCCCTCTCCACACCCTTCGAGGAGACACGGGCTCTTCCCCCTCTGCACCCATCCCCGTGGCAACTCGATGGCAATGCTCCCTTTGAAGGAAGGGTACAGCTTGCTGCAACCAGGGCTCGGCAGAGAGGTCGACAAAGCTCACCTCGCCCTTTCGCTGCCTTGTCAGCCCAGGCTGCTGCCCCTGCTTCACCCCGCTGCCCCGGGTCCCCACGTGCTGCCAGCACCTCGCACGCAGACCCCGGCTCTCTCCCTCCAGGCAGCCCCTGAAGCCGCACCGTCTCACCCACAAACTCCACAGCGGGGTGCTGCAAAGCTGGGCACGGCTGAGCCCTGCCTCCCCCCAGGGGGAAAACGGGCTGTGGGGGACACACGGTGTGCAGCAACAAAAGGATCTGCAGCCTGGACAGAAACGGGCCACCCCAGCCACGGGGCAAACTGCTACAAAGAAAAGTCCGGCTTTGTAGGGAGAGGAGGAGAGAGCCCAAGCCTGGCTTTAGCTTGGGGTCAATGAAAACACACCCTGGCAGAGCGGAGGAAGGATCCCAGCTGGAAAAAAAGGGCGTGTGGGAGCTGGATGAACCAGCTGGCATGGGTGGAGGGCAACAGCAGGAGCTTACTGCTGTGAGAAGAGCCAGGGTGCAGGGCGGACCCATGCCCCTGGGGCAGGAGGGCCCGTTCTGGGGGGAGAGGGTTTCTGGCTGGGGAGGGACAGCGTTGTCACTTCAGAGGGCCAGGTACGTCGAACAGATGGAGCTTTCATATTCCTACTGAAGAGTTTTAAGCCCAGCTGAGCAGCTCCGTTCAGGAGGGAGGTCCCAGTGCCAGCTTTCCAGGAGCTGCAAGCTCTCATTCGATTAATTATTAACGGCATTATTTGGGGCGGGGAGGGGGAGGAAAGGAGAGCTGACATGCTGCACAGTCCTTTTCTTTTTTAACCACTGTGGTGCAAACTTGACTGGAGAGACTCCAGTCTGCCCAGTAATCCCAAACAGGGAGGGCAGCACAGCTCGTTGGGGCGGGAGGTGAGGATGCTGCACACTTGGAGCCTCTTCACATTTGAGCTGCAGTCCCTAAAATGGAGCCAAACCTTCTCAGCAGAAGGCCACTGGAGCACTGGGAACATGCTTCTAAGGAGCAATGCCCTGGCACTGCCCAGCCACATGCTGGGAGGAGGCAGGGAAGGCAGCCAAATGTTCAGCCCCTACCAGAAAACATTTTCCCTCCAGCATGAAGACCTGTGTATTATCCCAAGTAGGGCCAGGGCAAAGGCAGAACATCCCAGGCATGGCCCTCAGTGTCTGAGAGTGGATTTAGTGTGTATTCTCCCCTCTTCAGTTTATCAATAAAACATTTTATTGCTTTTAGCCCAGGAAATGACCTTGGATTAGTGGATGCTGTCTGTTCTGGCTGACCTTGGGGAGTTCACAAAGGCTCTTTAACAACCTTCTCTGCCCTGGAAGCATGGATCCCGCCTGTGCATGTTTGCGAGGAGCTGAGGAAAGCCCTCGGTGTAAGACTCAGACCTGACAGGCTCCAGTTCAGCACTGGGCAGGCAGGAGAAGGAGAATCAAAGACGTGGGAGGAGAAACGAAGTGAGCAGCTAGGGTGTCCTTACCGAAGAGCTGCCAGCTTCACTCCCTGCTTTCCCACAGCCATGAGGGCTCTCCGCACACACCCCATCCATAGACTGGGGAGGAAAGGCTGGGGACTCTGCTCTGGTCCCCATGGCCAGCATCTACCAGAGCACAGTCTGCCTGCAGTCCTCGCTGCTTGACTTTCTCCTGCCTGCCACACTGGCATCTACAGACCCCCAAGAGGCTACTTTTCTCCCCATTTGCAGCACCCAGAGCTTGGTTCAGCCCTGGCCCAAAGGGGCAGAGGGCAGTGCCAGTTCCCTTCAACAAGCCCATCCTGCTGCCCTTTGCTCAACGTTCTCTGCTGCAGAGTTCAGCTGTAATTTCCTGGTGACAGTGAGGGGCAGTGCACAGAAATCAGCACTGGGCAGTGAGCGACAGGACACCCTGAGAGCAGGGGGAAGCCATGGGCTCTGGAGATCCTGGTGCCCTGCACTGGGGCTGCCAACTGGCTGGGCTGCTCCTGTTTCTCACCTGGCCACTTGGCTGCTCCAGTGTTGCTGACGGGGTTTCTCTGGGAGAAGAGCTTATGAACACAGGGAGCCCCTCCTTTCCCAAACAGAAAATAGCCACAGCATCTCTAAGCCATGTGTATTTTCTGTGCAGAAGTGTAATTCTAAATGGAGGGAATGGGACAGGAGAAACCCAAGAGGAATTTTCCTCCTCAGGGGAGCAGACACTACAAGAGTAGTGAGCACTGAGCTGTAACCTGGCCAGGTCCCTGCATGCCACAGGGCACAAACAGCCCACCCCCTCAGGCCACCCCTTTGGTGCACTCCCCCGTCAACACGAGCCTCCCTTTTTAGCCATGTCCTCTCCCAGTACTGGTACTGGACATAGAAGGTCCCCATCCTCTCCTGCAAACATCTCAACCCTTCCAGTGCTGCCCACAGAGAGAACCCCTCCTGGAATCACAGCCAGCAGGCAGGACCCCCTCCCTAGTGCCTGCTCCCAGCCCCCAGGTGCCTGTCTCCTCCAGTCGCATCCTCCTGAAGAGCGAGCCCTAAAGTGTTAACGGCGATTGGCGAAATGGCACAGCAGATTGCTACAATAAATAATTTACTGATATTTATAAATATTCAAATCAGCAAGCTTCAGAAATTGAAAGGGGGGGACTCAGTTGACGGGGAGGAGGGATGTTTAGGGAGGGGAGAGGGGTCTGACATTAATTCCCAGGCTCTCCAAATTCACTCGAGAACTGTTTCTCATTTCAAACAAATATTAAATCTTTTGGTGTCAAGCCTCCAAAAATATAATAGCAAAGAGAAAGTCACCACCCCCTTGGTGGCCAATGCCTTGTCTTCCAGGACTCTGAGTGCCCTGGGTGGCCCTGTCCTCGCCAACAGCCACTTACTGGGGGAACGATGGCAACCTGCACTGGCCAGGTGCCTGGGCGAGAGCATAAACTCGCACACTGCTACCTGTAATGCAGCCCACCACACCACCAACCACCACCCAAGACAGGAATTCCCATTACTTTTATCTACAAGACTTCGCCTTCATCTTCCAGGAGATTTTCTAAATCCCACAGGGAAGAAAGGTCTGAATGCTGGTGCAATGAAGATGGAATCAGGACTCCTGACTCCACTTGGGAACACAGCTTTGTGACAGAAACCGAACAGGAGGTCAGGCCTCCTGACTTTCATTCCTTGCCTCTGGAAGGGACTTCGGTTTTGGTGATTCAAGCTGGGGATTGAGGCAGAAATGCTGGCTTCCAGCTTGGTTTCCAATCACAATGTAACTGTCAGTCTCCCCAGCTTTCTGTGCCTTAGTTTCCCCATGCAGGGGAGGGAGAATGAGGACGATTACCCACCAGTGAGCCTTACCCAGTACTTTGGGGTCTCTGTATCAGCACTTTATGTCACTGTGCTGGATTGTTACAGAGTCTTTTCTACCTCTGAGCATCCTGCTGACCCTTTAGATGCCCAAAGGAGATGATCCCATGTCTTTCCCTGGACCACCCCATTGGTAACACAAGGCTCCAGCATGGGGTGAACTTCCCCTAGATGAGTAATGGCTTTTCTAATGCACGGGCAGGCTGTCAGCTTCCCTACTCCCAGTGTTTTATGGGTTTAACTGAACGGCTCTGAACTCCCTAGTAAGAAATAAAGTTATCCCTCAGCGTCCCTTCTAAACATTTCACTCAGTGCAAACGGTGTTTAAGAAAAATGAGGACATATTTCTTCTTAAGGATGCAGTATCCCCCTTCAGAGGCCTAATTTATGCTATATATCACTGGCCAGGGAGAGAAAGGCAGTGCAGACCTCACACTAGGAGCGAGCTGGCCCTAGCACAGCCACTCCTGCTGCAATGGTGCAGTGGGCTGCAACTCAAAAAGTCCTCCAGAGTCTGCAGAGTCCCTGCTGGAGAGCCGAGCTGGCTGGCAGGCAGCAGAACAGGATGGACACCTTCAAATGCTCAGCACTGTGCTGCCTCCTCGGCTGCCGCATCCTGCCGCACGCACCTCCTCACCCGCCCCGCAGCCCAGCCCAACTCAGGGCCCTTCTCCCCGCCACGGCTGAACGGTGACAGCCTCCCCTGACCCCTCTGCCTCACCCCACCGGGCTCCTCTGACGCTCCTTTCTCACCTACCGCTGACCTGCTCTGCTGCTGTGACCTGCTCTGCTGCTGCTCCACCAGCTCTTCACAGGCATTTGGCACAGCTGGTGGGGAAAGTGGTTCAACTTTGAGCAAGGATAGCACTAATCCTTCTTCACAGCTCTTTAGTAACGCACGTCTGAACCTTTTCCTAGGCAGATCTCAAAAATTACTCTAAATGTGCTTTGATCTTGTCTACCCCCAGCTTCCTCACTGGGAGAGCCACTAAGGGTCTGTTTCTCACCCGAGTGAGGCAAAGCTCCTCATCTCTGCCCTTCCCTTTGCCTTGCTCTGCACTCACGTGCCCTGGAACCTCCAAAGGACAAGAAAAGAACGCCATTCTGCATACAAGTAACACAGGAAGGTTCTACAATTAGCAAAAGGAGCAGAGTGTAAAGAAGAGGGAAAAAAGCGGGGAACAAAGTCAGGAATTCTGATTCTGCTCCCCACTCTGCTACTGTTCCTTCTCTTTGGGCAAAGGACATCATGCAGGCTCCCCTTCTGCCCTGGCTCCCCTTCACGGGTCACCCACTGGGAAAGGATTTCTTGCCCAGCTTAGTGGGCCCAGTGCCTTTGCAATTTTAGGTACTATTGCGAATCAAATAACAACAGAGGAAAAGCGCTGATAGAGGACCGACTGAAGCTCAAAAGTCCCCTGTGTCCTGCCGCAAACTTCCCAGTTCATTTGTCAGTGCAGGATCTTCGGTAAGATATTTCAGCAGTTTCCTTCCCATGAAAACCTGCTCTCAAGTGCTCCAACCCATGCAGTGAGTGGGGTCTAGGGCTCCCCAGGCTGAGCAGCGGCTCCCTGGGAGCCTTCTGTCCTCACCATATTTCTTTCAGATAACAAAGCCAAGAGGATCAGCTTTTCTGATCCAGTTTCTCTTCCTTATTTATTTATTATTAATTTTTTAGTTCAGTTTAAAGGTTTACTATCCAGGAGCATAAGTAGCCTCACTCAGCCTAAGTAACTCTATAAATCAAGCAGAACTGCTAACATCTACATCACAATCCTGCCATCAATCTCCCCACAGGTTGTGAAGAAAACCAAGGGGAAAGATGCAAAAGGGAGAGTGAAGAGTAATTGCTCATCACCCTTAGGTCCCTGCAGACTGGCTGTGGCCCTTAGAAAACTCCCTGTGAAGCCAGACATGTTGTCAGGGCAACTAAATGCAAACACAGTGCCTAATTTCACCTCTCCATAGCACAAAAACACGGTTGGAGTGCTGTGCCAGGAGGACACAGTGGATGCAGAGAGGGAGGGAAAGGGTGGTGGAAGCAGAGGGCTGGGAAAGCCTCTGGAGCAAAGCCTGCTAGCTTATGTGGGAGCCAGCTCCCAAGGAATGAAGATGAGGCCAAGACATGAGCCTCCTGGAAACACTGCACAAACTCCTCTCTAAAGGCTGAAGGAGTTGAGGCAAAGGGTGCAGGCAAACACGGAGGTGAGATCAAGAGGGAACCAGACCTAGCTGCAAATACCTGACACTGGGGGGAAAAAAAGACCAGAGAGAGACAACAGATCTCTTAAAGGACAGATTCAGAAGGGAATTCCTCAAAGTTTAATCAGTCCCTGTTGGTGACCGTCTTTAATGAGCAATTTTACAGAGAACCCAAACCCACCATGACCCAAGTCAGTGGACAGCAGCTCCCTGGTGTCAGGCAGGGCTCATCCCTAACTGAGGGCAGTCCCTCTGACCCTTTTGGTAGTTGGCTGGCAGTTTAAGAACAATTTGCAATCCCTTTCAGCACTGTGAAGCTCAGACCCAACAAAGAATGCAGACTGCTAATTAACTGCAGTGGGAAGTCGGGAGCTAAATAGGAGTTGGGAGCATGAATGCTTGTTGCAGCACTAAGAAATGCAGGGCCAGAGAAAGTTCATTATTGTGGTCTTTCAAGGTCCTGCAAAGTAAATCAGTGTGTCAGCCTGAAGGAGGTGAGTGAAACCTCAGCAAGGGCTGCACACAAAGAGCAAACCAGACCATCTCAGCCTTCCAGCTCATATTACGTCCTGTCCACAGCCCCTGGCTGCTGCCTCAGCTATATGCGAGCAGGTAACTGCTCTGGAATGGGTGTGCAAAGGGGGCACTCAGTGCCCTTAGAGGTTTCTGTGATCCCCAAGTGGGGCTGGAACTCTTTTGTGAATCCAGAGCAGGTACCCATTACACACAGCACTGGGAGCTTAAGGGCTCTTGAATCCCTGAAGATGTCTGCAACCTGCAAATATTATGCAGTGTGGTTAGGAGAAATGCTTCCATCCTGTTGGAAGGAATGATCAGGCCAGAGGAGAATGAGCTCTGGTGTGAAAGCAGTGGGTCATCCCTGAGTTGTTAACTCAGCAGTCCTGTCAGAGCGGCACGGGAGAGCAACCCCATGGCTGGGCCACGTGGGCACTCACCCCGTGCTTCCCGGTGCTCACACCACTCTAATTCCATGCCTTGCCTTTTGCTGCTCTTCCTTCTGGTCATTAGGGCTCATCTTCTTATCTCCTATGTCCTCGTGAGCCCATCCATGTGCCTGTGCTATCACTGACTGCAAACACCCATCAGTGGGAACACACACATGTGCAGAAACGTGGTTGTGCAGGTACGCTATCACATGCAGAGGCACACATGACCCTGCACACAAACACACACAACTGCATGCACATGCTAATGCACACCAGCCTGTGTAGCTGTGACTGTACAGGTGTCACATCTGCACGTACACACACGTACATACAGACACAGCCCCTGCACCCTGCACGCACCTGGCTCCGCTCAGCCCCGCACACGCAGCCAGCACCCCACAGAGCCCACCAGCACCCACGCAGAGCCCACAAGCAGCCACACGTACAGCCACCACCAGTGTGAGCAGAGCACCCGCGTGCACTCACACGACACACACTCTCAGCATGAGCCCGCACGCCAGATGCAGTTTATTCTGCAGCTTGGAGTGAGAAGACAGTGAACTCCCAGCTGGACCCTGCAGGCAGACTTGCAGCAGGGACAGACACACTCCCCATCCCACCAAAGAGCCCCTCTGTACCCCCAGCCCATCTGCACCTCACACCTTAAGGCAAACAGAGCACCGGGGAGTGTCTCACTGGAGCTGACGTCCCAGCAGAGTGTGTGTGCTGGGCAGGGGATCTCTCCCTCTCCCTCTCTCTCTTCCACTCGCATCTTTTCATGAACTCTATTTCTCTTTCCTTTCTGAAAACAACTGAGCTGTAAATACTGTTTAACCTTCTTCCCCCCTTCCCCCTCCCCTCCGCACTATAAAAACACAAATATGCCATAACTCAGCTGGCTCAGCCGCCGCGCCTCCAACATGCCCTGCTCCAGGCCTCTCAGGAAGGTCATAACAAACGACTTTCCGATTCAGTGCTCCTGAAATAATTTTGTGTATTAAAACCTGAATCTGCACTTTCTGGACCGAAAGCCTCTCTTAATTATGGCAAGCGTCCTTGGGATGGACAGTGATCCTTCACTACAGCACTGCTAACCAACCGGAGAGGCAGTGGCTCTGGCTCCCCACCACCACCTCCTCCCGCTGCCCCCTCCCACCACCACCCAACCCACAGCCCCCCTTGCTCCCTCGCCCCCCCGCCTTCCCTTTGCCCAATCTGTTTTCAAAGTGTGTCTGTCCTTTATTAAATTGTTTTCTTTTCCACATTATCAGTTGCCATGGAGACCTCATCTCTCGGATTATTTGAATTTCATTATATCTATTGATTTGGGAGCATTTCATCTTTTTTATTGTTTTTCTGTCAATTTTCAAAACGAATAACCATCTAATTTGCGTCAGTGCTGATTATGTTTGTCCCTCAATAGAGGTCGGCAGCTGCGTCGGGGAAACAAATCAATGGGAAACCATCATAAACCTCCCCAGTACAATCTCCAGGATATGTGGGTGACATTCCACGCCTGCGAGAAACACTCATCATATCCAAACTTCTTTCTTTCTTTTCTTTTTTCTTCTCCCCCCCTTTTTTTTTCCTTTTCCCCCTTGCAGCTAACTCTGCTGGTCAGTGGTGGGTACCATTTAAAATCGTATTTATTTTACTCACAGACATGTACAATTTTGGGCACATCACATCTTCAGACAGGGAGGGGACAAAGGTAAGAGAAGTGGGAAGGAATATTTTCTTTTTGTAGGAAAGGATGGAAGAAAAAAATGACGAGGGAAAGAAAAAGAGGAAAAGTAGATCAGGATTGCAAATTGCTTACTATGTTTTTTTTTTAAATAATTTATGCAATTTTAAGCATTTATGTATAAATTTTTTAATAAGCCACCCTGGAGCAAAATAGCCATTAACATCCCAACGTCCTTCTGTCCAATGGGCTCTTGTGCAGGATCAATTTCTGAGAGTACTTTCCTTTTTTTTATGACATGATAAAATGCTTTTAAAGCAACTTACACAAATATGGAAATTTTTTCCCCTCCTCTTTTTTCCCCTCTCTCTTTTCTTTTTTTTTTTTTAACAGCCTCTACTTATTCACCAGGGAGAGCGAGCGAGTGAGAGTGTGTGTGTGTGTGTGTGCTGGGGAGGGCAGTTGGCAGAAGGATAGACCCAGCCCTAACTGGAATGGACCTGCCTGTCCTTCTAACAAGGGCATAAACTTTCATTAGCGATGCACACAGTCAAAGGCAATTTAGGGAAACGCGCTGTACAGAAAAGGAAAACCTCAGCGTTTTTACTCGGTGGCTCCTTGGCTTCGTCCAGGGGGCTCTATCCTTGAGCTCTGCTTGCGCTTTCCAACCAAAGTGACCCCACTGGCCACGGGGGAGGCAGGAGGGAGCCAGAAGGAGGCTGGGGCTGCTCTGGGGGATGCGTGTACCCGGCCATGCCAGCAGCCTGCAGGCCCCAAGCTGGGCCAGGCAAGCCAGTCAATATTAATGTCTTGCTGGAACACACTGGTCCTGCAAGAGGCCCAGAGGTATCTGTTGCTCTGCCCACTGCAGAGCTTCACTCTCCAAGGGGCCAGTCTTCCCCAAAGGTCTCTATTTTGGGTTTCTGCACACTGACAAGGAGCTTGCAGCTGCTTGATGCCCCTTTGGGGCATTAGTTACAAGCCAGCTCTGCCCAGACCAGACAGATGTGTCGCTGCTGCTCCTGTTTCCACAGGATATGCACACTAGGTATTTTTGCAGCTGGGACATGTTTGGCCTCACACAGGAACCTGGAAAATACCATTCCTAAAGGGACGGCTCCTGCCACTGGCCCCACGAGCAGGCACAGCTCTGTGGAGGATGGACACGAGCACATGGCTGGAGGGAGAGCAGCCCAGCATGAGGGGCTTGGTGGGGTCTGAAAGTCATGACCATGTGTTGGAAATGAAACAAAACTGTATCTCCAGCTACCATTCTCTCAGCCCTTTGGCTTTGGGGTTGAAGTTTATGCACTGTAATCCAGCTGTATGTTATACGTGCCCAAGCATAAGAATCCCTGTGCATGTCCCTATTATTTGCTCCATCATGAAGCCCTGACAGTGGTTTTTCTACAAGAGCAGATTTCTTTACCTTTTTGTATGACATACATCCAGAGATAATACAGACCTATGAATTTAATCCTACTGACAGCAGGTCTGCACATTACTGGTACCTTTCACAGACCCATGCACTCTCCCAGCCCTGTGCAGCTCCAGTGCAGGCTCAGCCCAGCCCTGAAGTGCTGGCTGGCACAGAGCTGGGCATACACCTGCCCCATCTGCCATGTTTATGGGTATATGAACTAAAGCAGAGGGAAAAAAAAAAAAAAAATTCCAGGGGCAGCCAATGCTCAGCTGGAAAAACACAAAGTGCCGAGAACAGCAAACCCAATCAATAATAATCACAACCCCGGCAGCGGGCGAGGAAAGCATGAACTGTTTTGGCCTGCTCCCTGCATGCTCACCCACTTGGGAAAACACACACTCCCCAGAGGCCCATGATTTCATCCCCTCCCACTCCACCCTACACTCATCCTCACCAAAATGCTTTCTGGAATGCAAGTCCCCCAGGCTCCTGTTCTGGAAAGAAACTTAGCAAAGAGGAGAGTGGGGCCCTGCACAGAGGAACTGGACTCCTGGCAATGAGCTGGCATCTGAGGAAGGTTCTTTCTCCCAGCAAAGTGCTCCTTACACCCCACACCCTCCTAACCTCTCCTCCCCTCCAAAGTTTTGCCCTTTGTGCCCCCCTTCCCCTCCCAGTTGCTGGCCTTGGCCTTAGGGTGCTCTTCTTCTCCCCTCTTCTTTCCTCAAGTTCCCAGCACCATTCCACCTTTCTCCTTCCCAGCATCTCCTGCCAAAGCTCTTGTGCCCCAGTCTGCACCCCCACAGCCTCTTTACACCTCTCTCCCCTCATTCCCTGTGGGCCCAACAGCCAGGTCTGGCAGAAAAAGCTGGGTTTCCCAGAGGACCAGCACTGCCAGGGACCAGTGACCAGCCTGGGGAGGGGGAACATGGAATTCTGTCAGGGAAAACATGGGAGCTCTCCCTTCTCCTAGTCTCGTGTCATTCCTCACTCAGACTGTACAGATTTGGGGGATTTAACTGTAGCAGCAGAGGTCAGCTGGAGTTGAAGGTTTTCAGATCATATATATCACTCTATATGGTCTTGTCTATAGTGAGTGCTAAATATAGCCAAGCCAAACCTGGAGGTGACTTCAGTGCTGTGGTGTGGCGACAGCAGCCACTGCACAGGCACTCTCCACTACCTCAAAGCAATGCAGATGTCAGAAGTCACAGTCCAAAATCAAGGATGCCTGTGAATCCTCTGTTCTCCCACTGACAAGAGTGTGAGCCAGGTTGTCTCCCTTTCCCTCTCTCAGGTCTCCACGATGCCTCATTCTGAGGAGTCAAAATGAAGCATCATCTTCTTGCTTCAAGGTCCATTTTTTCCACGGGATGTTGGACCCTCCTGTCTATGACATGCCAGCATCTGTGTCAGCACAGCTACTTAAAAACTTAACCAGTGGAAGAAGCTCTGAATAGAAGGGGAAAGTCTCTTGTGTGGGTCAGAATAATTAGACTGAGCTCAAATTGGCTTTAGGCATCTGCTGCTGTGTCTGAGCAAAATCAAGCCATGCTGCTTCCATCAGCATCTCTCTGCTGTTGGCCTCACCCCGCAGAACTGAAGGGATCACATACTGCCTTGTATAGGGCATCTCTGGGAACAAGACTTGCCTCAACTGAAGCCATAAAGCCTCCTTATCCAGATATCATTAAAGCCAAGAGAAAAGAGGCCAGACAGAGAGATTGAGATGAGCCATTTCCCCAACAAACTTGCTTCCCTTTTTCATTTGCTCCTTTCTTTTTTTTCCCCCTTTAACTGTCATTAAAATAACAAGTTTCTGTTACAGTCTAAACATTCCCACATTGTATAAAGGGTTATGTTACACTAGAGTCACTGCCGGGCCCAGTGTTTGCACAGAAACCTCACTGCAGGTCCCCCCTCCTGACGAAGTGACTTATTAAAGTTTAAACAGTAATTAACAGAACAATAAAAATAAAGGGATGTTTGGGGAGTCGTAGTGCACACAGGGTTTTTGGCAGTGCCAGCACTTTTCAGTGCCCTGCGCTGGCAGAAAAAAGGGCTGCAAAACCAGTGGGAGAGATCGTGCGCTGCAAGGCAGGAAGTGGCTGCAGCAAGGCCAAGGTACGATCCCAGCCCCAGCACGAGGGTGTAGAGAGCAGCAGGATGCAAGGAAAGGGTTTGGGGGACTGGGGAAAGGATGCCAAAGGGTCACCTAATCAGATTCAATGGTCACCACCAGCCCTGTCCTCCGTGTGCACATCAGACAGCATCAAGAACCTCCGCTGCCTGTTCTCCTATTCTGCTGAGATGGCCTGGACAAGCCCCCACAATCTGTGTTTGGGGAATTGTGTCTCAGAAGCCAGAGCTGGGTTTTGGGGAAGTGGCTCCTTTATTTTAAAAGAGTAGTAGAGAGGAAAGGGCAACCACAGAGCAAACCCCTGAGAAAACTCTTGCAACAGAGAGACCTTCCACAGCAGACTCCAAGAGCAGCCCCCTTGCCTGGGAACTTTAAAAACAGACAGAAGACATCTTGTAAGGGACTGATCCTGCCCTGGCCCTGTGCAGGTGTGAACTGCAGATCCAACAGCATGGTAGTAATTCTGGGGTCAGTCCCTCCTGGAATGCAGCCAGAGCCAGGATCACAGGATCAATCCCTAGAGTCTTGCCAGAGCCAGAACTTTCCCAACCCATGTGAAGTTGGCTAATCAGAGCTCCCTTTACAGGAGAAAACCTGCTTTCCCCCTGTTTTGTTCCCATTCCCAGTAGCTTGGCTTTCCCAGGATGAGCTCTAGAGCATGTGGGTACAGTTTAAGCTTAGGTTGTCAGCCCTCCCTGTTACCCAACGTGCAGCAACGCAGAAAGATCTCATCTGAAGATATTTTTGGTGCCTATTGTAGCTATTCTCAAATGTTTGCCTCAGTAGCTCACAGTGCTAGCTGGCTCCAGCCCTGATGTGTGACTCAGTACACACAGCATTGTGCAGTCCCATGTTTGCTAAATCTCTTCCAGTACAATTGCTCAGTTTGCAAATAAAAAGACAGCTCCATGAGGGTGTACCTCCTGTGCAGAGGGAACTCAGGGAGTGCTGCCTTGAGCCTCTCCCAAATCTAGGACTTGGCTCCTGGTCTGTCTGGGGAGCAGCGTGAACCTGACCTGACCTGGGGACTGCCCTACTGCTGTGAGGACGCACATGAAGACGTCCAGCACCAGCTGCTCCCAGTCAGCCCACAGCCTCCCTTCCCTCTGCTGGGGTGCAGGAAGAGGAAACCTCAGGAGACATCCCCAAGAATCCCAGTATTGCACCAGTACAAGTCACCCAAATGAGGACCCTGGGACCCAGCGTGCCTGCTCACACTTCTTGGAGGATAACTCCCATTGTGAGGTGGGCTTGCCAGTGTCAGGTTAATGGTTGGATTTGGTGACCTTAAAGGTCTTTTCCAACCTAAACAATTCTATGATGTTTTTAATTCAGCCCAGACTTCCAAGGTGCTGGTTTATTAAGCCATGAGGAAGCCTGCACCAGTCACGACAGCCTTGCAAATGAGTGCCAGGGTGGAGGGCTGGCATGTCAGGGTCCAGAATTAATGAAACCAAGACCCTGTCAGCCTTGGTGATTCTACTGCATTTGAGTGTAAATTGATAAACTTGCATGGGGCTCTGGGGAGGACATGAGATGGAAGCAAGGGAGAAGGGGGAGGTTGAGTTGAAGACACACCGATGCCCTTTCACCTCACACCTGTGTTCTAACTGGGCCCCACCAGCTGAGCTGTGCGACACACGGCTCTCCATGCCTCCCTTGCTGCCTTGTCCCATTCAGCAACCCCTTCCCTGCTCAGGATGTCTTCACAGAAGGCTTCCTGAGGCCTCCTGAGGTCCCTGGGTCCCACTGCCAGGGAGGTAAATGGGATGTGGCAGATACATCTTCACTGACAGCCTTGTTTGGCCAGCAACACTGTGTCCTCTTATCCCCAAACCTTCTATTGCTACATTTTTTTTTTTCTCTGTGGCTTTTCTACCTCCCTGGGAAATTAAGTGCAACTGGCTTGTTCAGACTTGCCCCAGAGACAGTTTGCGAAGTAAGCCCCTGAATCCACTGCAAGTCAGGCAGCACAACCTCTGCCTGAAGCCCCTCCTCAGCCGAGCTGCTGGCTCTGTCTTTTTCTTGCTTTTGCTGCCCCAAGCCAGCTGGATGCACAGGAACAGCAGCCAGGATTCAGCACTGAAGCAGGTTGCTGCGTGAGGGTCAGCAGTTCACAGGAGAGGCAGGTACAGGTGTCTGTCTTCCTGACTCACTCCTGAGGTCTCTCTGCACATTCCCAAGGTTTCTCTGAACCGATATTAGCTGAGCTGCCAGTCCCTTTCTGGAGGACTCCTCCCCACGGACTGAGGATGGGCAGTTCATCTCCAGACACTCAGCCCAGTGCCTCAGCTCTTCCTGACTTGCTGGGTTTGATCCCTCTCTGATTGATCTTATGCTCATGTCACTCTGCTCAGCTCACGAGAATGATTTCCCAGCTGACACCACATCAGTGACAGAAGGGAGCTTATGCCTTTTCACTGCCACTCACACTAAACTGAGAGAAAAAGAAATGCCACCCAAATCTGAACTTTTCATCCCATTCACCCAGCTATGGGATGTTTCTCAACTTCTGGCTGTGCTGGAGTCAGGATCTCCAGACTCCTTTGCAGTGAGAGTGGCAGCGCTTGAGAGGGGAGAGGTGTTGAACAAGTACAAGCAGGTGCAGATAGAACAACAGAAGGTGCCCCCAGGTCAGCACTCACGTGCATTTTCCTCGGCCATGTCTGAGGAGACTTGGAGTCAGAACAGAGCACAGCTTTGCATGGGGGTCTCAAACATGTTCACAATGCAGAAAGACTGTCCTGTGCACTTCCTTTTCCAACACGTCGTTCAGGATGTCTCTACGGCAATGCCAGTAACTGCCTGTAGGGAACGTTATGTTAGAAGATTATCTAATGCACTCTTAATCAACTGGTCTTGCAATCTACAGTGGGAAATCAGAGCAGCCAGCATGGTATGACCCTTCTTCCAGACACCACTGAGTTCAGATACCATTATCGGGGTAGCCTGGTCCACATCCCAGAACTTAAGCTCTCTTTTGGTTAACAGGACATGAAATTATTTAGACTATTCTTCATGTTACATTCTGTTATATTTGTAATTAACACAGAAGATCAGTAGTGCCACATTCTGTATTTTGCTAAATACAGGGGAGACAGTGCTTACAAGCACTTAGCCTTAACCTAACTCTGTCCTGTTAGGTTTAGAGGAAGCCAACTCTTCAGAGCAGACCTGTCCCACAGGGGAAGGGTTGGGTATTGTCAGAGACTTTAACACATATGTGTCTGAAATATGACATGGGAACCAGCTCTCTAAAATCTGGTCTTACCTCCTTTCTTCTGAAGGGACTTTTAAACAAAAGAAAACAGTCTGCCAGCACACTCGGTGTTCGGCGCCATCTTCAATCAGGGAAGCCTAATTATACCCATTATACTGATGAGGAAGCACTGGCACAAAGCTATGCATTCACATGGCTACAGATACAAAGCAAATCAGCAGCAAAGCTGGAATTAAACCCAAGAATCATGGTGATGAGCTCATCACCCACCTCAGCACAGCCCCATGTGGCTGGTCATGACCAGTCCTACCCATGTCCTAGAGGTTACAGAGCTGGTGTGGAGCCCTCCACGTATCTGCTTAACAGCTAAAAGTTTCAGTCCCCATGCTGAGATGGTTTAGGGTGCTGTGGGAGACTCAGGGACTGGTCACATCAGGGGGCCCACAAGGACCAGTCACTCAACTCCCTGTATGAGACGGACTGGTGGGCTGCAGACACCCAATAGCCAGAACATCAGGTCTGAGCTACTAAGAGACCCTGTGACCACAGAGACCAGGCAGGGATGAATCATCTGCTCCTTCTGAAGCAGCTTAATCAACCCCTCTGCATGTGGATCCTCACAGCAGGTCCAGCCTGAGCCCTCTACATATTAATGATTCTCTGGGACATAAAGCCCAAAGATTTTCCTTGGCACCAGGGTCCCGCACTTGCCCTGTGTTCTCCCTGCCAGGTGCTGGGTGCTCTGGTCTAAGAAAGGCTGCAGAATCCCTCGGGACTGAGAGTCATTACATAAACAATACAGTAGGATCATGGGCTGTAATTGTAAAAGCGCCAGAGGTCTTGGCACCAGAGTCTGCCTCAGCAAAGGCCTCTATATGGAGACCCAAACAAAACAAACAAAAGCCCAAACTCTCTCGGCGCTTAATGTATAATAATAAATAATAAATAATAACCCTAAGAGCCAACCTAGCAAGACAGATGTGAGGCACCAGGGCAGCTCTGAGGAAACACCAGCCCTACAGTAGTCACCCTCCTTCCCCAGTTTCCAGTACGCTGAGCTCAGGTCACAGGGTTCTTGCAGGGTTAGGCCCAGGGGGAAGCCTGGGATTTCTGTCAGGAATGTGCATGCCGCCACCCACCCAGTCAGATGTGTAGGAATTGCAGCCTTTGTATGTCCCTGGACTGTAATGTTCACCTGCTAAGTGAGCACACACCAACTCATGCCCAGCTCCTTCTTACTGCAGATCTCTCTTTAAGAGCTAAAGGCACAAAGAAGCAGATGGAGCTGAGCAAGGGAATCCAGGTAGGTGTGAGTCCAGAGAAGCCTCTCCCCAGCATCATTACAGTCTGGAGTCAGAGTCCCCCACCTGTTCTGTGCAAGCTGAGCTCCCGGCAGGACACCAGGATAGCTACTTGGCAGGGACACTGGGCTGAAACAAAGGGCCTAATTTAAGTATTTTTATAACTTGGTGCTTGTGACAGTGGGTTTAGCAGTTGCCAGCCATCTGGAATAAAGAATTACAGCCACCTCCCCTAATCCTATATTGCCTAAACCCTAAAGCTGGTTATGGTGCAAGGATGAGGCAGCAGGATGGGAGGAGATAGTGATGGGAAGGTGGGGGTGGAGAAGGGACCGCAGGAAAATTGTCAAACTTATTTATTTTTCCTGCAAAGTGCTGGTTGGCCCCAGATATGTCAGAAGTATTTTTGCTAGGAATCAAGAGAAGACAGAGTGAACAAAAACAGGGGAGAGGGGAGACAAGGAGTCCTCCATGACCACACAGTCGCATGCACCACACACACACGCACACAGAGGCTTACTGGTCTGCGCAGGGCTGTCAGGTAAATTAGATCTGAAAGCTGACAATTTCTGACCATATTTCCTTGATTATTTCAAACAAATGCACACCAGCCGCTGTAAGGAGATTAAAGTGACATAAACGTCCCGAGTGGGAGGAGGGAGGGCAGAGAATTCAGGTCACCCCCATCCGTCCCCCATTTGACAGCCGCTATATCGCTATCCAATCCAATAAAAAAATCCCCCCCTTTTGCTTTAATTAATTTTACAGCTAGCTTGCTTAATTACTTTCAATCAAAATCCTCCTGCCATCGCAAAATTAGAGATGGTTGAGCTCCATTAGCCTAAATTCTTCATTTCCATATAGAAAGAGGCTCCCTCAGCAAAGCCAACAGGGCTCCCTCCTGTTCAAGCTGCCATCGGACAGATGCCTGTCCCTCTG
Source organism: Machaerirhynchus nigripectus (assembly GCA_013397975.1). Lineage (NCBI taxonomy): Eukaryota > Metazoa > Chordata > Aves > Passeriformes > Dicruridae > Machaerirhynchus > Machaerirhynchus nigripectus. The sequence continues at coordinate 178,279 of VZRQ01003867.1, read as the reverse complement.
TCTGTCTTCAGTTCCTTGGGAGAAGGAAGGTGGGGAGGATACAGTCTTTTTCCCACCTTCCCCTTACATAGAGCCTCTGCTTGAGAGCCCTGGACACGGAGGCCTCTCTGCTCACAGCAAAGCCCAGAAGAGGTGAGGGCAGCCTGCCCTCCCAGCGCTTCTAACAGCCGTGCTGGAACAAGTTTTTCCATGGCTGCACAAGGGAGCTGGATGGCCCAGCCCTTCTGCTGTGCTCCCAGCACTGGGGACAGGATCTGGAAGGGACACTGCTCCCACTAAAGTTGGTTTGAGCACTGCCACTGTCACCCCACACAGGTGTGCAGGCATCACTGACTCGAGGTGATCTCTGTGGACACATGGAAAGGACATCAAGGGGACACAGGGGCAGATCACCTTACATTTGCCTGCTGTGGATTCGGTACCTTCCTTTGGAGCATCTGGCACTGTGGGCCACAGATCTGTGACATTCCTGCAGCTGCCATAGGCATCAGTAGCACCTCTCTCCTGTGAACAAATCCTGAACTGTCCCATTTTGGGGACAATGGAACCTACTCTGAAGCACAGGGAGTGGCAGCAATAAGCCATATGGCACTGTAGAGGAGGCAAGAGGAGACTGGGTGGAGAGGATGGATGCAGGAGGAAACCCTGGAAGGGGCTGGACATTCTGGGAGCAGAGGAGAACCAGCTCCTCTCAAAGGACTACAGGAACTGGAATTATCCAGACCATTCCATGCTTTCCTCCCATTTTCTCCCATCTCCTATGGTCTTCTCCTTCTCCACGTCCCCAAACTAACTGCAGAGCAGTGGCTCTACTGGAATTTTAGCTATGCTCAGTACTCTGTGTGGTACGGAGCCCTGGGGACCAGCCGGGGAGCCTGGCCCCTGCTCCGTCCTCCCACCAACTGCCCAGGCCACACCTAACCTGGAGCTGCAGGAGGGTCACACCAGCACCCCAGTCTCCACACTTTCCCACCCTTCAGAAAGCTCACGGGGATTCATTGGCACCAGAAGCTCAACTCCGCCCCCAGCTCCAGGGAGGACAGGTCAAACCCTTCTTCTTTAGAACAAAATGAAGAAGAGACAAACACAGACCTATTTTGTTTATAAGCTTAAAACTGAATCCAATGGCGCATCTACCTGGGGATTTTAGATTAAATGGTTTAAGAAACTCAAATAGGCTTTTTAATCCGGTCAAATAAAAAGAGCCCCAAAGAAGCAAAGAATTCACCCTGCTGATCCTCACGCCTATGCAGACAGTCAGGCAGGAATGGCTTTCTTGCTCTCTGCCACTCCTCCCCACCCTGGCATGGGACAGAATGTATTTGCCAAAATCTGGAAGCTTAGGGTACACCCTGTTCAGGACTTGTAAAGACTTCACTTTCCCATGGACAACCCACTTCTATCACACTGTATAACACCTTCTTCATCCTTTCTGTGTCCTTCTGTACTGTTCAGCTGGGCCCTTCTCCCTAACACCTGGCGGTGCGAGTGCAGTGCCAGCCCTGGTTACATCACCAGTGCCAGCCAAAAGCAATCGAAGAGATGACACCAAAACCCCTAATCCCCCATTCAACATACACCTATAGGCACTGTTTTTTATATGAACTACATTCCTCAATGCTTTACAAGAAAAGACAAGGAGCCATGTGCTCTTGAGAGGGACCAGAAGGGTCTGCCAAGGGACGCAGGAGCCGGACAGTCAGCCCAGCTCAGATGGATGGAGACCAACCCTACACCGACTCAGGGAGTGTGATGAACATCTGGAGCTGAATCCTGACAGAAACCAGGATGCAAAGGGGCTCTATTCTCTGCTGGATAACCACCTCTCCAGGACTTCCAGCCCCCAGTATCACATCTCACCAACTTCCCAACAGAAACGGTCCCCTCTCCCCCACTGCTGCTGTTTCACTCCGGAAACGCTCAGAACCAGCCTTCCCCTGAACATGCTCTGCAGTAAAATTCCCGACTTGTGTCTCGCCTGCTCCAATGCTCAGAGCAGCCGGGACAATAGAACAGAGAGGCCCTAAATCCACCAGACTCACCCTAAATAGCAATGGCCCATAATTTTGCCTGACATTCAGGAGCTTGTTATTCTTTCCCCTCGTCGCCTGGCTGGAGCTGTTCAGACCCATCAGTGTTATTCTATGCATTAAATGGGAAAAAAACCAACTCAACAACAACCCGGAGAGTTTCCAAGCCTGCCCAGCGAGGGCTGAAGGGGCAGTGTCCACAGCTGAGCTGGCAGCGGGAGAACAGAAGGAATCAATGCCTCGAACCCAGACCCATCCACCCTGCAGGGGAACAACATGAGTGGGTCCTGCAGAGACCCCCAGCAGAAACACACACCCTTTTCTCTGCTTCCATCCCTACCTACCAAGCAAACTGTAATCTCTCCCAACCATTCCAGTGTCCCACCTGGTGCCCGGGAAGGCTGCTGCCCACCCCTCCCCATCACCTGGCAGTGGGGAGCTTTAACCACAACAGTTTGGGGTTTGGGTTTTGTTTTTTTTTTTCCAGGCCAGCTCCAGCTGATTAAGGACCTGCAACAGGATGTAGGGATTACAGCAAAACCTGGCTGCAGATCAGCTGGGGCACAGAGCCAAAGGAGAGAGCGAGGATTGCCCCCAGCCTGGCTGCCAAACCGGCGCTCGTCCTGCTGGGAGGCCGCGAGGGCTGGAGCTCTGCGCTGGAACAAGGCCCCTGCCCTCGCTGGCTCTGCTGGGGAATGGCCTGCAGCCCACACTGACAAACAAGCCCACATGAAGGGCAGGGCTGTGAGGACATGGGATCTGTGCCTTATGGGGCTCTCTGGAGAGGAAAATCCCTATAGCCTTGCTCTTCGTGCCCCCACCTCAGGCCAAACAGAAGTGTGAGGAGGCAGGTGCATCCCCACCTCCTGATTTGAGCAGCAGGAGCAGCCTGAGCTGGAGATGTCTCATGATTCCCTGGTATCTCTGCCAGAGTCTGCACCACGTTGAGCTTCTAGTGGGTATCCTGGAATAACACACAGCAAAATACTCTGTGCTGAGTTTTTAATCCAGGAAGAAGTGATCAGGGAAAGCAATAATCTCAGTTGGCACAGGGAGCACAGCAGGATCTTGCTTCTGGGGAAGCATCAAGAGCAGAATTAGCTTCAAGGAAACTCTGGGGCTTTTTTTTCTTCTGCTAACACTGATCCCTGCCTGGACCAGCAGCAGCAGCAGCAGCTCCCAGCATCTTTCTAAAGTGCCTGTCACTGCAATATCAGCCTGCTGATATCCCCTAGGGGACATACCCCCAAGCTTGGGTTTTCCACATCTTTCTTAGATTGGAGCAAGAGGGACAGCAGGAGTGGGGGCAGCCCTCCTGCTCTGACCTGAAGCTGTTAGCCTTGAGTCCTGTTTTAATCAGGTCTGGCAGAGCTGCTGCCTCGCTTCCCAGCCCGCAACCTCAGAGGGATAATTTGCCAGTGCCTTCTTGGAGAGCTCTGTGGAAGTGCTTTGCAAAGCCAGAGTATGCCTCTCCTTCATGGCCAAACCCTCTGAGCTTCATGCTGGCACATTTCCCTCTCCTAGTGACCCCCAGGCTCTGTCTGTATAAAGGAGATCATGAAGATGCCAGGACTTGGTCCTCTTTTCCAAGCGCTGCCTGGCAAGACCTGGCAGTAAGAGGGGGAAGGTGCTTGGAGCAGCAGGAGGAGGTGGAAATCTGTCTGGCAGCAGCAGCACAGAGACTTCTTAGTGCTGCCCACCAGACTCATTGTAGCAGAGAAACTCTGGAGTCAGCTCCTGCCGAGCTGGGGCTGTGGGGGAAAGCAGGAGTTGATATTGCAGGCAGAGACCACTGGGATACCACTGAAAGCTGCTAAATATGACCAGGTTAGCACTTTAGTCCTTAATGGCAGGTCACCATTAATAAACCCAGGGCCCCAGGGTGCAGTACAGAGCCTCCCTCCCCCCCTCCCCAAAATATTCATTTCATTAACTTCTCTGTGTGCGGCGCTCAGCACCTGCCAGAGGATGGGCAGTCAGGAGAGCTAGCAAGGGTTAAGGACATCTTATGGCAGAGCTAACTGCTCTTCAGACAGGAGGGAGCAAGTCTGCACAGCATCCCTCTCCTCCCCAGTGCTCCCCTCTGCGTCTCGTCCCCGCAGTTCATGCTGGAGACCAGCCCACAGCTTTTGGTCCCACATGGAGGGGGCAGCCTGGGAAGGCTCTGAGTGGGGAAGCACGGTCCCAAGCCCAAGGCTGGGGGCTGAGTGCTGCCAAAGGACAGCCAGAAACATGGCCCCTAGCCCCAACTCCAGCACCAAGTCCCTCTGGCCTTCAGGAAGTCACTTCCCGTCACCGTGCCTTGCTCTCCCCATCTCTGGAAAGATGACAACAGCACTGATGGCCACAGCAGGGAAGGGCAGAGGGGAGTTACTTTGGGTCCACAGGCAGGGAAGAAACACTAGTTAAATAAAGAGACTGTGCAAACAATAAAGGCCAATACTGCTCTCGGGGAGCCTGGAATGACCCACGGGATTGCCCCAGTATACAAAAGGGTGAACTTGGCCATTGCAAAACACAGAGCAGAGAGGGGCCGGGGGAGCCAGTGCACAGTGGGACTACTCTTGTCTCCACACGTGCCCCACATTCTCTGCAGCCCCACAGATGCTCCTGCAGAGGCCTCTGGTCCCAGGGCTGCAGCACAGAGGACAGATGACAAGGTGAGCGGCAAGTGGGAGGATGGAGCTTTGCTCCACCTGCTTTCACTGTGACACCGACCATTTCCCAGAGGGATGGTGGGACGGAAGGAGGAACAAATATATGTTCCAGTTGCCAAAAATCCCATCCTGAGTCTCTATCGATCTGCCCTACTTGGCAACTGAAGCTGCAGTCACCGTCTGTGGTGCTTGATCAATAAGACCTGGGCAGACAGGGAGGGAGAGGCCCTTTTATGGGAAGGTGGGTCTTTATGGGGAAGTGTTTTGATTTTTAGAATGAGTGCAAAGTCAAGGAAGAGGAAATACTGGGACTGAAGCTGCACTTCAGTTTGAACTCATTTCAAATACCTGCTGAGCCCTTTACACTGGGGACCTGCAGACCTCCTGCCCATGGGATCCCCCAGCCTCTGTCCTCGCTGTCCACCCAGGAGAGCCTCTCACCCACCCTGGGTGCTCTCAGTGCAGAGGTGTCAGCTGTAGCGATGGGCCAGTACATCCCTGATGCACAGCACAGAGCCTGTGCCTGCTAAGTCTCCAGAAGCTCCCTACAAATCTTCCCCAGGGACCTGGTGAGAGACAGAGATTCTGCAGCTGTGTGAGAAGGAATCGCTATGCCGCTCAAAGCGCCTCTGGAGTTGCCTCGAGTCCCCAGGAGGAGGACTTTGTGATTACTTCCGCAGTGTGGCTCTCACTGGGGCCAGACAGATGGGAAGGTCTTGGCCTTGGTGGCAATAGCATGGCTGATTCAGCAGAGAGGACGGGCTCTGATGGGCCTGCTCACACCATTTCCATCCTGCCTAGTGGGAAGCATCACGTCCTACCACCCAGCCTCTGGATGAAAGGGATCACAGCCTGGTAAGACACAGTGAGCCAGGCAGGTCACGGACAAGGGAGCTGATAACCACCATTGACCCCTTTTATCCTTCTGTGCCTGGAGACCCCTTTCTTATGTCCAAGTCATGTAGCTGGGCCATATCTACTGAGCCCTGGAGACCAGGTGACCTGCTGGAGGACAGCCCAATGTTTGACTGCTCTGGTCACTCCGGCATTTTGCTAATTTTGTGCCCATAACCCCACCAGGAGAAGGCAGCAGAGGAGGAAAGGTTTTTTCTAATAGAGAAGGCTGGGTAGGGCCAACTCCAGTGGCAGAAGTGCCCCATTTCCAAAGCCAAGAACCAGTGGCAGCTCGTCAGCTCCAATTAGAGCTGGCTGCAAGGGGGACGGTGCACTGGGCGTCACCTTCAAATGCCCTTTGGATAGATGGAAGGTGGGGGGGAGAGAATCTGCAGTTGTTCCAACGTTTCTTGCTCAGCAGAACAACTGTTGCAGTCCTTTTAGTACAAATCCAACAACTGTTCCCAAAAGCTCAGCCTCCTCAGCTCCTGTCCTTAAAAAAACCCTACCAACCAATCTCCAAAATGATGGCTTCTGAGTCAGGGCAAAAATGTTATTAACAAAAACATCACTCAGGGGTGGGACACCTGCTCCCTGACAAGCAACTGGCCTGGCTGCCCATGGTTAAAGTATTACATCAGACCCCAAAAAGAGAAAGGAAAGGGAGGGAGAAGGGGAGAATGGAAAAGAACAGACAGAGGGAGGATGACAGCAGAAGGGAGTAACAAAGACAAAGAAGAGCAGGAGAGGGGAAGCACAGAAAGAAAAGAGCAAGTGCGAGCGTATGTGAGAGACGGAGCAGAGAGAGCGGGAGCGTGGGGGGGAGCAGGGAAGTGTGCGGGAAGTGGCAGTGTGTGTGCAATAAAGTGTGGGAGTGCATATGTGTGAGAGACTGCGAGCGTGTGCATATGGCAGAGACCGGAGCTAAGAGGAGGAAGAGAAGAGTAAGGAAGGGTGAATGATGCAATGAAAAGCAAAAAAAAATCTTGGGAAAGTGTAACAAGAAAATAGGGAGGAAGAGAGAAACAAAAGCTAAAGTGAAGGACATCGAACAAATGAGTCTGGTGAAGCAAGAGAGCAAAGATAAGAGCAGGAGGGAGGGATGGGAAATGGAGGTGGGGGCACTTGCGACGGGGCAGAGCCAGGGTGAGGACCGGGAAGAGAGAGGAAAGGGAGAAGAGGACAGAAGAGAATAGAGGAATAAAAGAAACAAACAGGGGTGAGGGAGAGAAAGATGTCTATTAAAAACCTCAGTGCATAACACAAAATGTCAGGGTTTATAGCTTAATTCTTGGCATTGCTGGTACTGAGAACCCCACACAGAAATGTCACTGCTTGTCATGTTTAATCACCTGCTATTTGTTAACACCTTCGCTGCAAGGAGTCTGCCCCTCACCCCTTGCAGGCTCTCCTTTTGGAGAATAAACTGGGAAAACATCCCTCTGCCTTGCAGTTCTCACAGGACAGTTTCAGCCGCACCCCAAGCTGAGCAGGGGAGGCCGGGCAGGGCCAGCACTCTGGGCATGGTTGTTTGACTTCCAGATGGGGCTTTTGGCACAGGGCAGGGCTTCTGCAGGAGCAGGGTAACACATCAGGGAGCAGAGGAATAGGACAGAGGATGCTCCAGGGAGTGTGGGATGATGCTGGGAGCAGAGGGAGCAGGTGAGTGAGGTGGGTTTGAAGGGACAGTGATTTCAGGGAAGAGTAAGAGACAGGAGTGAGAGGGGAAGGCTCAGCTCATAAAATCAAGGTGCACAGGGCAGGGAGGAGCAGGGCACTGGGCCCTTCTGCTGCTGAAACAACCCCTATGCTCCCATCCCATTCATGTCCTGTGCTGAACACATATAAATAAAATCCCTGAAATCCATGCAAGTCTGGAATTCTCCAATCTGTTTGCTTGAGCAGCAACTGTCACATAAAAGCAAACATCCAAAGCTATTAAATGTACAGTTACACTTCCTTGCTCTGGCATCTGCGCTGGTGACTTTGCTCCAGTTCCTCCCAAAGCCTTGGACTGATGGTTTTCCTCTGTGTCAGGCATTCGTGCCCCCACTGTCTGCACTTACCACCCAGCCACACACTGTCTGTCTGACATCACATTGCACTGCTAGAGAAATTATTTTGAGGTCATCACTAGACAAGACTTTTCCCTACTATTTCATGCACTGCAGCTGGAAAGAAATCAGAAAATGCACCCCTCCATACAGTAGATGTCTCCCATACAAGCAGTGAAGATGAAAATCTTACACTACAATTTTCAGGCTTACGGAAAGAAATCGACCCCCCACCTAACTGAACTAAAATTTAAAGATGTGTACATGAGGACCTTTAGTGCAGCTATTCAGATTTAACCAAAGAATGGTGATCAGCCCCGTTTCAACACAAATGAGGGCTCAGCTTCAGCACAATCCTTGCCCCACACTCTGAACTGCTTATGTCAGTGTGCAGCATTTTGGAAGTGCTGATGCTGCTGAAGTCAGACTTCCCCTCTTCAAAATGAAGAGAATTTGGGGAGTCAAAGAAATGAGAATACAATGAGCTGTAAGGGGAGCCTATGTGCATTTAAACATTTTTTATGCATTCAAACAACAAAAAAAGTAGCAGAAGCCATTGGCTTCCTGAAGAGCACATGGGTTTCTGCTCCAGCCCCACTGACTGCTGGGTGCCAGGTCCCTGTGTGCCCAGATCCCTCCATGGAAATGGCACCAGAGCCAAGGACCAAGTGGCTTCCCAGAGGTGGTGTCATCCAGATACTAAGGACATGCTAGAGGAGTGTGAACCTGCAGAAACTTGGTGCTCATCTCTCTCCAATCCCCACAATACAATTTTAAAATTCAGTTTAGATCCTCCAGGACTAGATGTGGGACTGAAGTAAAAAACTGTCAAGCCCAAACCAGGCAGTTCTGGAAAGCCAAGCTCCAGAGTATGCTTGGACCTCACAGCCTGGTCTCTGGTAGTGACAGCAGTGTGTTTCTACTCAAATTTTCTTCCTTGCCACAGTGTTTTGTTGGTCTTTTCTGACTGACATCCTCATTAGTTTTCAAAAGGAAGTGTCTCCATCTCAATCTCCCACACCTGAGGAACTCCAAGGATGGTTGGGAAACCTCCTGCACTGCTGGTCCTGTCCACTCCTGCACTGAGGACAGAGGCTTTGCTCTACCCAGCACCTTCTCCAGACACCCACAGCCCCCAAAAAGTTCCACAAATAAATTCAAGCCCACCTTCTGTGCCCAAAGACAACTGGGCTGACACGTGAGCCCAGCTAGTGATCGCTGCTTCCTGCACAGGGAGGGCTCAGCCCAGAACCTGAAGAGAGTGGGTTCTGCCCCTGCCCCGAAGGGCCAGCACAAGCTCCAGGAGCCACCCCATGTCCTATTCTGGGAATAGGAACAGTACACAGAAAGGCCTCCTGCTGGCCTTCTGCCAAGGATAAAATTCACCCTTCTGAACATAGGCCAAGATGATCTAAAGTGACTACTGACTTTTGTTGCCCAACTTGAGTCACCTTAAATGGGCCTATTTTTCAAAGTGTCAGTGCTCAGCACAACTTAGAATCAGGCTTTTTAAGATGCCTAATACGACAGGTCCAGTCACTGCTGTAACAAGAAAGACCATTATTCCTCTCCAGTGTGACTTCTTCCAGTCTGGCCAGGCTTTTTATCTTTTTTCCTCTCCCCTCCCTTCTCCTTGCTCTTTTCTTTTTCAGCTTTTTATGAATTTCTGTCAGCTTTACTCCCTTTCCCCCCACTCAAGGTCATGCAGCTCATTTCCACGTTGAACATTTACTCAGCAAGCCAGGTCCTTTCACAGGCTCTCACCACAAATATGCTTTCTGATAAAGTCTGGACAAAAGAAACTGTAAAACCCAAAACAATGTCAGAAATAAATAAAAAAATCCTACCAGGGCAAAACGGGGCTGTAACAGGGCAGACTCTTTCAACAGAGAGAGCTAGCAGGTAAAACACCCCATTTCCCTGCAGTTCTGTGACTATTTTCTTGCTCTCCTTTGTAGTTTGCTTTTCTGAATATTTCTGTTTTGTTGTCAGTGCTGTGCCACCTATATGAGTGGGACTGTTATATTTAACCTCTTTTAATCTGCAGTGAAACTCACCCTTATTCACGGGTCAGAACCCTCTCAGCCCGAGGGCACCTGCTCCTTCATGGCAGCGGCCTGCCACCTCAAACACATTTGGAGCGGGGGAGTTTCCAGCTACACAGTTTGCTTTGTTCTCCTAAGGCCATTACTTGTAAGCAGCTTGCACAAAGCATGAGGGTTTGTACCCACCCTGGGTAATACACAGCTCAACATGGTGTGGCCAGAGACCACACAAAGGAGAATCAAACCCCTTTCCGCACTCTCGGAATGGAAGAGGCCCCTCACATCAGTGTGGTAAGAGGGAATGGGTCCTGGAGAATCATTTTCATACTTCATTACCAAGTCAGCTCCCTGACCAATCCTACAGACTGTCTGAAAAGAAATGAAAAGCAGCTTCACGAAGTCCACATTCTCCAGTCCAGGTCAGGTCTCCAGAGAGTCCAGCCATCCTCACTGCTCTGAGATGCTGCAATTTTGATAAACCTCCAACTCCAAAGAAACAAAATTTTTCTAACACAGCAACTTTGAAAATCCAAGGCTCAGCTTGGAAAATCCAATCCTCAGGCTTGAAGTGTCCAAGGAAGTTTTAAAATTATTTCTTAGTGACATTATTTCAATCTCCCTTCAAACATCAGAAGCAGCTGCTAGCCCACACATGAAAGACAGGTATTAGAAGTCTCGATTCCCTCACTAACATCTCATCATTTAAGATCCAATGCTGCTTGGCCTCCATGGCCATTGAGAAATGATAGGGAAAAGTAACTTTGCTGGTTTTTGCAGTCAGGTCATGGTTTTACACCCAGGAGTACATCTAGCCCAAAATTTCCCAAAGGAAGAGAGGTCACCATCTCCTTGCTGGCCAAATCAGTTTTGGGATAACAAGCATATGGTATCAAAAGGCTCCCACCTTCCAAGAGCCCTGAGGGGTTCCCTGAGGAGCACTGCCTGGAGGGGAGTGAGCTGAAAACAGTTCTCTTCTTTGAGACACCAGGGCTCTGCCTTTTCCTCACTCCAGAGTTGCTGCTTTAGGTTACTTCATGCTGCTACTTTCCTTTTAGGAGCCCACAACAAAAAGAAATCTGGGGATTCCTCCTAGCAGGAGAGAGGTAATTCCCAGTGATGCTGCCTGCCCTCCACAGCTCTCCCATGATTTCTACCTATAGCTTAAAAGGCATCCCCCACTGCTCCCAGGTGAGCAGCTCCCACTCACTCCCCAGCCCAGTCACTGCTGGCAGTGGCTGCTGCGGAGCAGAGACCTGGCTATCCCGTTTCCATGGAATCTGACCTTCTCATGGAGGCCGCAGAAATACGGCCTTCCATAAACAGATACTTCTACCTAGGAAAGCCTCAAACCAGTGTCACAGTACTCTAGGTTGTGCAGGCTCAGGTAGCTGGCTGTGCATACATAGCATGTGGAACAGTCAGTTCTACTTCAGGAACTGCAGACCCATGGCTCTGCAGGGGACCAGCGCAGCCGACACCAGCAAGAGCAGGTACCTTGGCAAGTGCCACGCAGTGACAAACATTTGGGTCCACCAGCATCACCAGAACTAAACAGAAACAGCAAGTTACAGATTTTGCCAGACAGTCACAGCCGTGAAAGAAAATACAGTAAAAAATACACTCTAATTTCAAGTGCTGTTGTCGGCTTGCAACTCTGCCTTAGCGGCACAGCAATGGGGAGAGCACACTGGTGGCAGTGACACTGTCCTTAGTGTCAGCAGACTCCAACAGAGCAGAGCAGAATGCTGTGGGATGCTGTAGGACACTTTGTTGGCAGTCAGGCCCCTGCAGAGGTCGGGCACCGAGCCGGGTGTCACCACACTGCACAGGCTCCTGTGACCCTTCTGTCTCCCTGGCACGGCCCGTCTCGTCTCACTGAGTGCTGCTCGCCCTCCCTCCCTCCCAATGCGCACATGGCTTTAATGTTTTTATTACCTGTTTGACTCGCTGCCTTATTGCTTCTCCTCTTAATGGGGCTGTAACCGTGGAAACGAGGAATAAACGGCCACCAGAAAATGAGATGATTAAACAGGTCACCCTGGCAAAACAAACTCCGTGTTCACACAGCCCAGGCTGTGTGTGCAGGTTCTGTCCAGGGAAATGCAGGTGGGAGAGAGTGGAAGGGCTGGACCAGGCTCCTGGAAGGAGCACACCAGCGAGAGGTGCCTCCTCAGAGAAGTGCGGTCTTTGCCCAGGAGGAATGGTGCTGTGAGCCTCCCAGCAAAGACACGCAGACAACGGCAAGTTTTGCCGAGGGAAGATGGAAAACAGCGAGGACAAGACACATCCATGTAACTGGGGAAAAAATAGCAACTATGAAGAGTATAAATAGGCCGGACTGAAAACAAAACACAAGTCTGAGACAAGTTGGTATCCTCTGTTGTCCCCGTCTCTCGCATTACCCATGCCTGCCTCGCAACAATTCCCAAGGGAGCATAGAGGCTCTTCTGCTTGCAGTTCTCCATGTCCCTGGTACATAGCTTCCACCACTCTCCATGTCCCTGCTGAATGGCCAAGCTGTGCTGGTGCTGCCCTGGCAAAGGCACAGCACTGTCCAGTTAAGCACAGCCAGGACCACAAGGAATGGAGGATCTCACGCAGCACAAACTTAGCCTTCCCAGAGCCAGCTGCGGCCACTGCGCTCACAGCTCCTTTTCTGAAGCCCTGTGGCTGGGAGGAAAGGGACAGGACCGTGACAGCCATGAGGAAATGACCACAGCCTGGGCTGGTGTCCAGGCCTGAGCAGGTCACCTCCACCACAGCCTCCTCGCTCTGGGGAGCGATGATGGTTGGTCTACACCAGTAAGACAAGGAGAAGGTGGGGGGGTCCATGTGTTTCCATGCCCTGCTGGGTGCTAACATCTGAATGAGATCCCTCAGTCAAGCTGAGAGGTTCAGACCAAATGAGTTTCAGATCAAAATGTTGTTGAAAACAAAAATAAAACCCCAAAATATGCACACCGCAATCAAAAAAGCACCATCACAAACCAACATTCAAAGCAGTGAGGATCCTGCCAGAATCCCCATCCTGTCCCAACCTGTCCAGACCCAGATTCATTGGGTGCTGGCAGTCTGGGAAGAGCAGACTTACTCCACCAACAGCAACAAATTCAGCAGAAGAAATTGGAACAGCAAAGCTTGGCGAGGTAGAGATGTGAGACAACTGCTTGGAGCACACAGGCGAGTGGTTGTGCTTTCTTTCAAAAAAACCCAGCAGGTGGTTTATGAAAAGGGCCCTATTCTTTAGGGTAATTTGAGACATATTTCATTGTTTGATAGAAAAATCCTAATATTCATGACCTCCTTTAACTGGAAGAAGTTTGCTCATCTGAATATCAGCCCACAGACAAATGGGAAAATGAAAAATAGAGTAAGACAATGGAAGCGGTGGGGGAAAGAAAAGGAAAGCAAGACAGAATCAAAGACAGAATGGAAGTCCAGAAGAGTGACAAAGAGTGACAGGTCTGTGGGAATATGGAAAGGAAGGAGGACATAAAGGAAAGCTATTTAGTAAGATAGTGCAGCATAAAAAAAGGCTAAGAAAAGCAAGAGTGAGTGACAGAAAACACAGCAAGAGCGAGCAAAGGAGCTTTCCCTTAAAGTTTCCAAGTGCATGGATCAACTTTGCAGTACTGGGATTCTTGTCCTACTGAGTTTCAGTTAAAAATATTCATATGCAGTTGAGAAGAAAAATCAGACCCCCTTTCCCCAGCCTCTGTTCCCTCACCCTCTTCAAATCCGGTCCTCCTCTGCTAACATCTGCTGCCTGCCTTCAGGACACGCAGATGGTAATTACTCCAGGAGCAGCTTCCTCTCCTTTCCCTGCTTGTAGAGGGCCACTTGAAAGAGAGCTTCGAGCCATGAAAAGATACCACACACACCTTCACACCATGTGGCCAGGAGAAAGGCATGTTTGCCTTTGTTTGGTATGGCCAGGGCCATACCAAGAGAACTTGATAACACAGGGTGGGAGGTGGGTGGGTGGTGGGTGGGTGAAAAGATGAAGACATTTGCCTACAACACACACCAACAAAACATCCACCTGGCCCAAAGATGGGGGGCCTGGGGAGAAGTTGGCTTGAGATGCGGAACTGCTCGTGCTCCTCCAGACAGGGGAAGGGGTGCTGGAGAGGTGTGCTGGGGAACCATACACAGCAGGAAGAGGAGGAGGGGGAGGAGGAGGGCTGCCCTGGGCGAGGCAGCTCAGGGAGTGGATTCATACAGGCATGGAGCTGGCAAACACCAGGCGGAGAGGTGGAGCTGCTTTAATGAGAAGATGCTTCTATGACTCAGGCCTCCAAGGGATTGGTACTTTATTATTTTATTTTTCCATAATAAATTATGTGCTGGGATGCCAGGTCCTGCCGGGTTTTTCTGGAAATACCAGATAAAAGCTGGTGTTGCTACCTGGCTTTTGACAGTTTCCCATGTATGGAAGCTGAAAGTTCCTGGTTCTTCCTCTGCTTTGCCCTGGCCCATCCAGTTTTGGGAATAGGGCTGACACCACTGCACCATTCCAACAGAATAGCCCGGCTGGAGCTCTTCACCTCCCAGCCCTGGTCCTGGAGAGGCTCCCTAGCAGGTCCATGACAACCCACCCTGGACCCACGGCTGCTCCCAGCCCATGGCGCTACAGCTGCTGGGATGCCAGAGGTGCCATGGGGCAGATGGAAGCAGGAGCTCCCAGGAAGCTCCCGGAAAGTGGGAGCAGGCTCAGCTCTCCCACACCCTGGGCACCCCACCCCGGCTGGAGGGAGGAGCGCTCCTGCCCGAGCCCCCACACCCATCCATGGACAGCAGCCAGGCCTCATTCACTTATCTCCATCCCTGAGTGCCCAGCCCTGGCTTTGGGCTGCACAAGGGAGTGTGATTATGCCCACTTTATAGATTAGGAGTTATTCATCCTACACCAAATCCTCAGACTCTGCCACGTCTCCTAGACCTGTTCTGGAGCTCTTTGTTAGATTTAGGCTGAACTTGGCCCTAGTTCAGGTCAGAAACTCATGTCACAAAAATCCCCTGTACAGCCACCTGTATGAGGCTGTGGACCAAGCTGACGCCAAGGCCATCGTTCCCCCCAGCGGGAGTTTCACTGCAGAGTGGTGGGAGCACAGAGACACCCAACACACAGGGCAGAGACCATACTGGTCTTCTCTTGCTGCCAAGATTCACTCATGGCAACGATGATGCAAGTGCACAGAACCAGAGCGTTCACTGTGGCAATGTCTTGAGAGAGCAACCTGGGGAACATGAAGTTCAGCACACCACCAACACAGGGCACGTGAGTGTCTGGGAGCATGGAGGTGGGTGAGTGTCTGGGGCAGATGTGCATGTTCAGGACAGGGTGACGGGGATGTAGGTGTTGGGTGTGGGGAACACCTCCAGAAATGCTCCAGCAGAGCTTGGTGTTTTTACTGATTTCACAAGGGAGGCTCTGCTAAAATGTCACCACTCCAAAGCAAAACATGAGCATGTTGGTGAATCATCATTTCACACCCCAAAACCAGGAATGAGTGGCAAAGCTCTCTACTGAGGTACCAAATCCTCAGGGGATTGTCATAAAATGCACCCAGTGACCTTACTCTTCCCATCCTTTTCCCTTGTATCTCCTGTTCTCCACCCTTTGCTTTCTCTTGCCAACCTACACGGGTTGTTCAGCTTTTATTCCAAGCACGAAACTGCCTTAGGACTGGAAGCTTTAAGCAGTTTCCCAGCCTCCAGAAATTTTCTGGTTTTGTTTCTCCATAGCAGAGCAAACAATTGCTTTGGTACCTAGCCACCACACCTAACTCCCAAATGCAATGAGAACTTGGAATTCTTTGGGAAACTTACAGAAGAACATATTTTACATGAGTGAAACGCATGTTTTTTGTTCATTGTAACTATTTCTTCCTGAAAGGACTTGACAAACTGTTTTATTTTCTGGAATCACCACATAAAGAAAGATGGAAAGTCCCTTGAGAAAGGGATGAAGACTGGTGCCAGGTTAACGCACTGGAAAGAGAAGTTGACAGCTGGACTCAGCCTCTGAGAGCACGATGGATGGGCAACAAGGGGCTCTACAGCTTGGGTGAGGCAAAAGCATCACCATCCCTTCTCCAAAACACACTCTGCTCTGCAGATAAAGCCTGTGTTTATGTGGAACAGCAGTCTAGCCCCTCACCTGTCATCAGTGCTACTGCCTGTTCCAACCAGCAGCTCCTGCCAGGGACCAGGAGCCCACCCACAAGAGATGCACAAAGGAGATGAAGCCCCAGGGCACCAATCCCAGCTGTAGCCTTGCTCTGTGACCATCTGTCAGCCCAAAGATGGGCCCTGTCTGGAGAAGCTTTGCGTAGCCCCTGGGCTTTGCCCATCCAGGGACTGCCCTGTCACCCTGCCACATCCACCCTCTTGCAGCACCACAGTGACCTGGCCCAGCCCTTCACCCACCCATGCCCCTCCAGCACCTGAGCACTGCGCACCTTCTACATCCTCAACCCAGTCCCTCCCGGCTGCTGCTCCGGCCTGTAGATCACTGGTCAAGCAGGAATGGGGATTAGAAACCTGCAAGGTTTTTTTTTTTGTCACCAATTTCTGCCTCCATCTCCTCTGCGAGCCCTCAGAGAGGAAACAAGGAGCAACAAGGTCCTGGTCCAAGGGGCTCTCAATCCTCGAAATGGATTTTACCTGTCTCTGAAAGCTAGCTCCATCTCTCACCCCCACTGCTTTCTCCCTAGGGAAATCAGCCTAAAAGGGGCTAATGGAACAATGTCCCTCTCTCTCCCCCCTCTCATTTTCTCTCCTTTTTTTTTATTAGCATTTGTGGAATTTATTCCCAAACTCTCCTAATCTTTCGTACACAACCATTTGATTTGCATAACCCAGCCCCCTCTCATAAAAACTGGCTGCTAGTTTAATTAAAAAATGTAAATTTGCTGTCATCTCGGGGCCTAGTGAATTAGGACGACATCGGCATTTTTTATTGCTGAAGACGTCCAAATTGATCCAGTCCGCATTGAACCGGAGGGGAGGAGATGGTGCCGTGTGGGACTTTTGGCTGGAGGTTCTGCCCCTCCCCTGCTTCCAGCCAAGCCTCCTCTGCCCCCTCTTTGCTTTGCAAAGTGCAGTTGAGGATGAGGACATTGGTTCTCCCAAACCTCAGCTGGATCGGCTAGCACGGCCTCTGCAATGTCAGCACTTCTGGGAGCTGAGCCCTGGGTGGCACCTGAGCTCTCCAAACCTTGGGAACGACTGCATCTTCAAACCCTGGGAGGGAAGGAAGGAGCCCAGGTGGAGGTGGGAGATGCAGCACAGGCAATGGTTATCTTTACCTACTACAGGACTTTACTTTTCAGACACTTTCAACCAACTTTTCAGAGGGTGCCTAAATTGTAGGCTGCACAGCAACCCAGGGGTACAATTTGGTGTCACAGGGAGAGTCAAAGTGGCCACAAAGGCTCTCGCTGTGAGAAGAGCCAAGTGCAAAAAGTGGGACAGAAAAGGCTGTGTAGGCAAAACCCTGAGATAAATTCCAAACTCAGATAGTACTTTCCAATTTCAGGAAAGAGGACTCGGGGTAGAAGCATAAACAGGTCAGGAAAACAGAAACTGATTATATGGAAACTGCACATTAAATATCTGATCCCCTCCAGTCAAGGCATCTGTACCATTCCCAGCCAGTTTCAGTACAAGTTGCCTCTTCCCCTCTGGGACATTGTGTCTCAGAGCGGAACAGTGTAGTACCTGCACACATGAGCAGATCCCACCCTGTCAGTGGCAGACCTGGTTTAGAAGGACTCAAAAGACTCAGCAGACAGAGTGCAGGTGAGGAAACAGGAGTTTATCTCAGAGATCAACTTTCTGGTCCTTCTGTGAGTTATCTCTCTATAGTGCCAAAGCAGTAGAAACACTCCTATGGACTTCAAGCAGCTTTGAAGCATGTTCTCCAAGTAATAGCTGGGCCCTGCTTATTCAAAGATGGGAAGGTTAATCCCTGCCCTGCTAAAACCTTCTCCCAAGGAACAATCTTCACTTGGTAGGCTTAAGCCCTTGAATGCTTTCCACCCAACAAGTATCTCATGGAACTACTGGAAAGGGACATGAACACCCAAACCAACTGCCTGGGAACCTTCTGCAGAACATGAGCTCAGGAATGACACCAACCTTGACGGAGCCAATGTCTCCCCAAAAATCTGGTCAAAAAAGAAAAAAAAAAAAAAAAAGTTGCCAGCAGCCCAAAGAAGGTGTTTCTATCCACTGAGTGTTTCAAACAACAGCAGTGATTTGACAAAGACACAAAATGACCCTTTGAGTGGGAAATTAGGTATTCCTCTGCCCATTTACCATAGGTGTCTTGGTCCTCATTCTGAGGTCAGTTCCTGTAATCTCATACCAAGGATAATTAGGCTGGGGAACAGTTTCCCAAAGGAAGTGACAAGTGCTCAGTCAGACAAGGTATTTAAAACCAGACTCACAGAAAGTCACATGTAGGGAACATCTTGCCACGTTCCTGCGCAGATGGACTCAGTGCGCAAATTCTTTTCAGCCCTTAACCATTATTAACACTTCTGACCCTAGAAGGTCCATGCAAGGATTGACTGAGCTGAGAAAGCCCTCAGCAAGAGCAGACTGTCAGACCCTACACACCGAGTCCCTCTGGGAAAGAAACCCCTCTGGACTTGCCTCTGCCAGCTGGCAGTTTGTATGAGCAGCCCTGGGGCACTGCCTCTGGAGAGTCACTGCCTGAGGGCTTGGAGAGAATTCAAGAGGCAGCGACTGAGGGAGATAGGCTGGCCCAAGTAGATAAGGGTTAGAGGTGGTGATTATGGGGCAGGTCTTTGCCCCAAGATCATGACAAGACGGGTTCACCCACACACAGACTGTAATGCTGACTTAAAGAGATCTCCCCGATCCTCATTTCCATGGCTTACTGCAGCCCCGGGTTCCCATGCCGGAGACCAAAACCCACGTGTTACCTGGGTGCAGCCGTGGCAAGGCTGAGCACCCACAACACTTCCGAGGCGAAGGAGGGTCCCTTTTTTGGGGAGGGGAAGGCGTTGGCTGGGCAGCCCCATTCGGGGGAGCCCCACGGGGCAGCGGGCAGGGCTCCAGCCGGCAGGGGGCACTGCAGGGCCGGGGCACTGCCCTGCCCGCCCGGGGCCACCCGGGCCCGACTCATCCGGGCAGCTGCCACAGCTCCTCGAGATGGAGATCGGGGTAAATCACTGTTTATTGCTCTTTAAAGCATTTGCCCTCCTGCAGTTTCACCACATCCTTAACTCCTGGGCTGCCCACGCAGCATCCCAGCTTCTTGATCTAGAAGGGAGGCAGCCGCACGCCCACGGCTGGACCCAAGCAGAGCCGGCACGTCACGCTCACTGGTGGAAGCGGCTCCAGAGCCACTCGGTTCCTGGTATCAGTGGTAGAAATAAGTAAATAAATGGAATAAACGACGACAAAATTATCCTCTCACTCACAGTATCAGAGTACATAGTTCAGGCCCAGTCAATCATCAACCAGTTTATTACCACCTTACTCCTTATTAAAAAAAACAACACACACACACATACACTCTGGCAGTAATTACCTGGACCATGGCACATCGCCAGCACAGGCCTGTTTGGCTCATTACTGCCATTTGGTTTTTAAATGGCAGAGAATGGTTTACACCATTTTGGAGGAGCAGGTATAATAGTGGTAGCTGGTACGGGGCCAAGGTGGTGGGACATGGTCCCAAAGAGGGAGGTAACATGACCCAAGGGATTCCTACCAAACTCTGAATTTGCACATTTTATCAAATCTAAATGAGACTCTGATCCAGACAGTCCAAGTATTGGAAAACCCACCAACACTTTGAGCCCCGCAGCTCCTGATTGCAATCACACTCCAGCCTGATGGAGACCTGTCCATTATCATACCCAGCAGGGTCACCAGCTCAACCCAGCCCAGCCCAGCACCAGGCCAGACCCTACTGTCCATCCTGATACCTGATCAAAAACCAGTGGACAAGTCACAAAAAGCTACAACCAAAAAACACACCCAACCCCAATACTAGGGCCTGTAATCTACAACCAAAACATTGCCCCAGCCTGGCCACCTTTCCTCCTCCCTACATGATGTGAAGGGGTGGGGGAGGTCTTAACACCTCACATGGAAGGACAAAAACAAACCCATCCCAGATATGCCTAGGCTGAAAAAAAAACCCCAAAAAACAACTCATTAAATGTAATAAGCAGCCTCTTCATCTGACACTGCCTTGTCCCAAATAAATTAAATTCCTTTTCATTTAGGCAGTACAGGAACCTGACAAGCAACCTTTACCACCGAGACGCCAGAGCTCAGGAGAGGGAAAAAATGAAAGAGAAAACAACCCACACAACTTACAACAAACACAAAGGCAGAATCATTTCAAAACCCCCATAAACTTCCCCTCCGCATCCTCTCATGGCCAGCCCGCTCCTCGCCCCGCTGCCGGGAAGGATCGGCGGAGGGAGCAGAGTCCCCGGCTCACCTCGGTGGGGCCGGGAAAGCGGGGCCGAAGCGGCGGCGGGCGCGGGAGCAACTTCCGTAAAACAAGTGAAAGAAGCAAAGTGAAAGAGGCGGCAAGCCCCCCGCCGCACCGCACCGCACCGCACCTGGTGCCGCCCCCGCGCCCCACTCCGCCCGGCCCGCAGCTCTGCACCGCGCACCCGCCAACAAAAGTTTCGGTGCGGCGGCGGCCCCGCGTCCGGAGAGACTGCGCTGCCCGCAGTGTCGGCCCCGCGGCCGCGGAGCGGCAGAGCCGCGGAGGAGCGACCGGGGCGGACAGCGCTCCGCTTCGCACCGCCC
>VZRQ01003867.1:116856-157291 GCA_013397975.1 Machaerirhynchus nigripectus | reverse complement strand
ACGGAGCCGCCGGCGCGGAGCAAACCGCGAGGGGATGGAGGGGGGTGTACGGGGCCGGACGAGCTGCACCGGTGCCCTGGGTACCGGGCACGGCAGGACCCGCGGGCAGGGGCACTGTGGGTTGTCCCGGCACCGCCGTTCGACGCGGATCCGGGCTCGGCCATGCGGTGCGAAGCTCGCACCGAGGAGGACTGGAGCCCTCGGGGCACTGGTGGCCGCCACCTGCGGGTGTCACAACCCTGGACACATCGCCCAATGGCCCTCAGGAAGATCACGCCGCTCTACCCCTGCACGCCAGGCCCACGGGAGGCGGGGGAAGGGGGCCCTTTTGGAGTGAATTTCCTCATTTTTTGTGGCTTTATTTTTCTAAGTAGCAAAGAATGCGAGGGAGGTTCTGAGAGGCGTGTTGGGTAAACACAGATATAAGCCTCTTTCTTTAAAACAAACGAGCAGATTATTTACCTGATTAAATAGGTATTTTGAGCAGGTTGTAGGCTGTTTTTGTGAACACACCACGTTTGGCTCCAGGATTTTGGCAGAGCTGGGCTCCTCACCGGGGCTCACATGGCGCTGCCGATAGACTTACCAGCGCTTAAATCCTTTTTATAAGCAGAACTTAATGTGCTTCCCAAAGGAGGCCAGCATCATTACCCCACTAAGGATGGGGAAACTGAGGCACTGGTGAGGGAAGTGACTCGCCAGAAGTGGCTGGACAGGTTAGTCACAGGGCTGGAAGGAGCCCAAGTGTGTTTGGCTCCGTGCACCAGGATGTGCTGCACCCAGATAGTGTCCTGAGCCCAGAGACGCAACACGAACTGCAGCTCATCACCTCAGCAGTGCTGCATTTGCATGGGCAAAAATGCACAGGCAGCAAAGCAGGCCAGAGGGCAGGGAGAGGGAAGAGGAGAGGGGAGTCATTTGTGGAAACCACAAATATTCTGGCTTCTCTCAGAAAAAAATCTAAACAAAGTCTAGTGAAACAGAGCCACCCAGGGACCTTCCAGGCCAGGAAGCACGTGGGGATAGCAGTGTCAGGCAGGTGGCCAAGTGTGCCCTGCCTGGGGGCTGCCCAGCCAAGCAGCACTCCTGAACAGAGCCCTGCACAGGCCTCACCTTCCCGCCTGGTGCAGTCAAGCTCCTGCTTTAAGACACATGGGCAAAACTTTATCAACATTGTCCCTACTTCCCCACTCACTGGTTTCTAACCACGCCATCAGCTCTGATCAGCACTGTCACCTGGTGCTGCCTTTAAAATCCTGCCTGTCTGCACTTCACTGGGCCCCAACGCAGGCACCAGCCCAGCCGACATCACCCACGATCCTCAGGAGAGCCTGCCCTGGTCCCTACGCCTGAGTCAGGCACTACAGCACCTGCCAGGGAATATCCCACCCTGCGAAGTAATGGACAGAACCAGGACTGTTTGTGCAGGCTCTGTAATAGCTCAGTTTGGACTCAGTGCTTCACTCCAGGTTTGAGTTTGCTGACAAGTCCTGTAAAGTTCACAGCACTTTACATCAGATTTCTTCATTTTTGCTTCTCCTGTGAACTTAATATTTAAGGAGTGGGAGTTCTCTCTACCACTGTTCCCTGAGAGAGCGGGCCTCAGCTGTATCTCCAACTCCTCACCAAGGGGAACACACTTTCTAACATGGATATGTCACTACACATACACAGCCCCACAGACCCTCCAAACATACCTGTTCTACGTGCACCGAGCTGAGCACGTTCACACATCAGTATACAAATGTTCCCCACCCCTCCCATCCCAGCATGCACATGCAACATGCATATGCCCTCCACAAAGAAAATGATACTCTGTGCTCACTGACATTCAAATACACACTTATCCATACACCATGACACACATGAACCCACACACACCACCTAAACACACCTGGAGGATCCCCTCCACAGACTTCCCGCTGTCCCTCCCCCTCCTCCTTGGAGGAACAACTTGCCAAGGTGTTTTTTCAGGTGAAATCCACGCCCTGCAGCTGACGCAATGGCAAGGCCTGATTTTCTATCTCAGCAATCTCCTGTCACAGGATCAGGTTTTATTTCCCCATACTCCCTCTTTTGCCTCTTACCCAAGAAAAGTTGGTTCTGTCCTCTCTCAAGGGCTCTGAAGCTTTCTGTTCCTGTGCCCCCCCACTGAGGGTAGCATCTCCCCTCCTTCCCCTGTCCCTCCAGGGTATGGATCCACTCTGAGGAAAAGCTGCCTCTGACTGTGCCCTGGTATGAAGAGGAGGCTCCTGGACCCCCTGCTCTCCAGGAGCACTTGAGGGAACGCAGCACCCCTCACCCTGCTCTGAACTGTGCTTCTGTGCCATGGTGAGAGCTGCCCCGTCCACTCCAGCCACATCTGCCCTTCTGTGGCAGGTGAAGAGATCTCTCTGTGTCCCTTTCCACCCTCCCAGGGATATCAGGAGCTCTTAGTAATTAATGTTTGCCAGGTGCTCAGAGATCCTCAGATGAAAAGTGCAATGGGAGGGGGAAGGATGATTAATTTATTATTATTACAGTTTAATGCTTTCCCTGCAGACAGTGTGCCAGGGCTGAGCAGGGGGTGAGTCACACTGAGATGTGGGACATCCCCCTTTGTGTATCTCTTCTACCTTTGTTTTTTATGCTTTGCCCATTTTCTTGGCAGTTTCTCCCTCCTTAACTGGAGCTGGCCTGGGGGCCTGGGACTGTGCTCTGGATTCATGTGGGATCAGGGCGCTGGCTCCCAGATTGCAGGTTGGAGATCTGGCAGTGCTGTGCCCCTCCTCCCGCTCCTGCTTGGGGAGTCTATTAGGCAAATGCTCTTGCCCTATTTCTGTAATTTTGTTTGATTTCTGTTTCGTCAAGGGAGGTGCCCAGAGGCCTCGGGGCCTGGGCGGCAGGAGCAGACAATCCATGCTTTCTTTCCCTTTCCTTGTCTTTGCCTCCTTCCTTCTCAATTCAGTTTCAATCACATTTTTGGCACACAGCTCCCAGAACCCATTGCCAAAGCAGCTGTGCTAAGTCTCAGTGTGCTGGGGAGGGCTCTGCTGGGAGTGCTTCTACCATTTACTGTTCCTTGGCCTTACTCAAACAGTTTGACACCAGCTCCCCACCATGTGGCTACTGCTTTTCCAGGCACTCCACAGCTTCCAGCATCTGCTGGAAGCCAATGCTGCTCATCTCTTGACCACTGCCCAGAGGGAATGACTGTACTGGGAATGGGCAATACGGCACTGAACGTACTCAGCATGTGCTCCACAGGGGCCCAGGAAGACTTGGGGGGAAGGAGTGGCAGGGGTTTGAATGCACTAACAATTAGTTACAATTTACTGCAGCAACTAAAAGTGCAGCCTGGGGATTTCGGGGTGAAGAGGTCAGGGCATAGTTGTACCCAGGCATCAGGTCCAACAGGGAAGGTACCTGGCACTCAAAAGCAGGTGCTCTGCCTGCAAAACCAGCAAATACCTCCCTGAACCCCACAAAGCCCCTGAGCCTGGGCTTGGCAAGGCAGGCAGCTGGGATGGGAAACTGCTGCCCGAGGATGGGTCCCAGACTGGGCAAGACCTACTCCTGCAGAGCATGGGGCAAGTGCAAAACGAAATGGTGACTTCTGTCTAGAGGATCTGCAAGCCAACTTGTGTTCCTGCAGAGACATACTTGGATGCAAATGAAAACGTGAGCACATGCCATGTGCACACACACACAGTCACGTAAATGCACAGACACAGGAAGCCCTGTGCATATTCCTGCAGCACACTGGCATGCCCACGTGGGCACCCAGGACAGGGCTGGATTGTCATGGATGTTTTAGCAGAGACTCTCCTGCTCTGGACACACGTGGAAGGCCTGATGCCACAGAGATGTGAAGGGGCACTGAGTAGAGAGGAGTTGCTACCCTACTTACTCTACAGGGCAGTGACTTGCTCCCCCAGCAATTCTGTCCTGACCTGGGCTGGGCAGATCGGTAAAGGCTCCCAACACACAGCTGAGCAAATAACAGAGATGGGGCAGGTCAAGAGACAGGCTGGATTTTACAGGACTCTGACACTGTGGAGTAGGGCTGGTCTCCATAAAATCACTCTGGATTTAATGTGGCTTGGGCAGGGGCAAGAGGAGAAAGGAGGGAAGGCAGAGGGAACCTGGCACATTGTCTACTCTGCTCTACCTGCCCCATCACAGGCAGAGGCCATGTCACCCCTGCTCCCATGCAGGACACTGAGGCAGGTACAGAGCACTGTCAGGGACTGTCCGTCCCCAGTGGGGGGAGATGATGGAGGAGGTAAGAAACGGGCAGGAGACGCAGGACTGCACACAGTGGGGACTGACCGCTCTTCCTCCTCTGGGTTGTGACAGCAGTATCCTCACCAGAGCACACGGAGGGAAGGCAAAGCGTCCCCTCGTACGCGAGCTGCTGGTGGGTGCGTTCCGAGAGCTGCCCGAGATGCAGTACGAGTGTATCCGCCTGGGCTGGCCCTGCTTGTGCAACGGCGCTGCCCGAGCTTCAACGCTGCTGACACGGGATGTGCCAGCACGCACGCGAGCGGCTCCGAGCGAGGCGGGGACGCGCAGCACCGCCGGGGACCCGTGTGCTTGGGCGCCAGGGTCCGTGCGCCGCCAGCGGCACGCGGACACCGCCGGGCAGAGGCTGCCCAGCCCCGGCGGAAGCGCGGCCGCGGCCCCCGGGAGCCCTGGCAGAGGGCCGGAGGGTGCGGGAGCAGCGGCGGGCGCTAAGTGTGAGGCAGACGCAGCGATTGCATTACTGAAGGAGCCCGGGCTGGCAGTGCCGAGCTATCGTCCCTGTAATCCTGTTAGCCAGCAATCTCCATTCCGAAAGAGCTTCATTTCTTTGTGAATATTTGTAAACTAGATATCTAATGGAAAATTATAGGAAAATTATAGTGAAATTCATGACGAAGAAATCCGATTAGCCCTAATTCAATTATGCCATCTTAGCCCACACAGCACATTTCCCATTTTTTTCCCATAAATACCAATGCCAGGGGTCCGGGTAATCAAATAAAATTGAAAATCATCTTCCCATTAAATTCAATTAGCTGCAATTTCTAAAGCCTATCAGAGATTTTAATTACTAAATTATAAAATTCTCCAATGCTAAATTGAAACTAAAAAAATTGCACATCCTTATATTTCAGAAGAAAAAAACCCAGCCGAAACCTTGAAAAATACCCTTCTCCTCCCACCAGCACCCACGTGAACACGGGTCTGGGCAAGCTTCTCCAGAGAAATGAGTGTGGAGGGACATGAGCCAGGCCTAGGGAAGAAGGTGGCTACCTCTGAGAGAAAGTGTGTGGGTATCAGCTGAGATTAAAACCTAAAATCCAGCCCTAGTTCAACTGAGCTGGGTTGGAAGAGGGAAGGGGAGAGGCTAGCAATCTGAGTAGTGTCTTTGCTCCCTTTTCCCACATGAGCTCCTTGGTTCTGGCAGGTTTTCTGAGCTGCTGTGCCAGGCACTAGTGACATGCCACTGTGCTCCCGCAGCTAGTGAAACAGCCGAGACTCTCTAGGAGCTGGAACGAGTTTTGTCTGCAAATGGGCTCGGTGAGGCAGTCCCTCGAGTCTCCGTGTGCCAAAGCCAGGGCAGGAGAGCTGGTGATGCCCAGAGGGAAACAGGAGGGCAGATGCTAGCTTTGTGCTTCTGATAAAACTTCTTGAATAATGGCCATGCAAGCCTGGTCCTGACACTGAATTAAGTGAAGCTGGAGCCCTCAGCAAACTGATTTAGCTTGAAGCACTACTTCAGCGAACACGTGGGATGTTCCAGAGGAGGGGGACCTAATCATCCTTCCCTGATAGCACAGGGAACTCTCGGAGTTCACAGAGATACCAGGCAGGCAAGCCCATCCCTAAACTGTTCTTTATTCAACAACTAAACCAAGCAGGCAAACCGGGAAACCAACAAAGCCCATGCCTACAGATGCTCTCTTCCAGCCCTGCTTCTCTGGGGACCAGAATGGCACAGTGAGGTGTCGAGGGGCAATTAACTGTGTGAACAAGCAGTGGGAAGAGAAGGGAAGCTCAGCTCTCCAGTTACAATACCTGACCCTCCATGAGGCAGCAAGAGTAAGGATTTTCCAACACTGCTTTTATGCCAGAGAGCACTTTTGCGTGGTACCCTAAAGGGTTTATTCACGTGCTAACATAAACGAAGCCAGTTTTCTCACAGTTCTAAATAGAAGCTCAGGTTGCCCTGAACCAGGCCGATACTTGGTTTAATTTACTGGGCACCCGAAAGTTGCCAGCAGGGAGTTGCCCGCAAACAGAACAACAACAAAAAAGTTAATGATCTGGGCTTTTTCTTTAATAAATAGGCAAACTGGCTGAGCCGGATTGTTGGCTGGGATTCGTCTCCCCTTTATCACCCTGGAGCTTCTGTGACACATTCTTCAAATCATCAGCATTTTGCAATTTGAGGTCGTTACCAAATAGTATTTTTTTGCCAAGGAAGGAAGAAAAATAAATTAATAATTAAGAAGCCCAAGCAGGGAGAGGCTGTGGGTTGGATGGCGCTGCCACCTCCGCGGGGATTGCTCAGGCACCTGGCAGCCTGCCCAGCGCGCACCTTGGTCGCTGTCTCACCCTGGAATGTGGTGCTGGCACCCAAGTGCTACTTGATTTTACTACGAATTAATCAAAGTCTCTTTTGCAAATGTCTAACACTAAATCACCACTGGCTGAGCTTCAAATGCAATTCCCCTGTTCCAGGGATTTGGTGCAAGGAGATTACCAGCTCCAGGTGAAGAGCTGAAGGGGGTTTCCTCTCTGCACATCTTCTGGTTCTCCAAGGCATCAGCCTCTCCCAGCTGGAAGGAGAACAGATTTCCCACAAGTCTTCTCCTGCTCACAGCAGGCAACTGCACAGACATCCAAGATATGCTGGGATAAATCCGTCTGTGCTGCTTGACTGGAGTGTAGTTACACCAAAAAGGAATTCAGCGTGACTGCGAGCTGACAAAGGTGGCAGAGCATTGCACTGGCAGCTTGGGTGCGCCTGTGACCCCATGTTTACGGAGCTGTGGAAGCATCTCCACACAGGACGACATGCAGAGATGTGTACCTGCTGTGTGGGTATGGCTGTCTGCATGTCTGTGCACATGGGACACGCATGGCCTTGTGGCACCGTGTGCGCACTTGGCCACATATGTGTACAGGGCTGTGCAGTCAGATGTGGCTGCCCACAGATATTCTCTGAGGGTGTTCTTGCCATGTCAATGTGTGCGCCGTCCCATTTGTCTCTGAACTCGCAGTCCTGAGCACCCTCCCTGCCCTGCCCAGCCCCCCAGAAGGCGGTTTGCCATGGCTGATGATCTGGATGGCATCAGCACATGTCCTCACACTGCTCCAGCAACACACCACTCCCTGAGCCATGGGCAAGCTGTATTCCGCTCTCCACACTCTGCCCGTCTCAGAGCCCTTTCATATTTTCAGTGCTCACTAGACCGTGAATTCACCTTCATACCAGTTACAGGGTTATTTAGCTTCTCCTGACACTGATAACCACCAAACTTCCACTGGCAGCTCAGCTTTCTCCCAGGAGACATGCAGCACTCCTCTCTCCCATGCCCATGGTGCCCCCACCCACGCACACCCACCAGGAGCCATGGGGGCAGATGCCCTAGCGGGACATGGTGCCTCAGAATATTGCTCATCCACCAGCCACAGTCACTTATCCCCAACCCACATCTACACTGTGAAAAAGAGGAACAGAGCAGAAGAGTTAAAAACTGGATTGAAAGAATGAAATAGAGGAGAGGGGAAGAGAGTGAGAAGGGGGGAAAGGTGATAAAGCAAAACTAGTACAAACAGAGGAGGAAAACCCCCTAAGACAACAGAGAAAGGAGCAGGGAGAGAGGCAGGAAGAGCACAGGAATATATTGTGAGGTTTTGCCCCTGCCTACTCCACAAAGCAACACTCTTCAGCAGCTGACACCAACATATTCCACAGCTCTCCCTGAAATCTTAGGGATCAACTAGACAGCCCTTGTGCAGCAGCTGGACTAGCTGTGCATGGGCTGGGGCACTGCTGAGGAGTAATGAGGATGATCAGCCTGTATGGGTAACATGGGATTGCCCCCAGGGTGCCCAAATGCCACGAGAGTGCAGAAAACCCCAAACGTGAGGATGAAACCTCTATGCAGGACCAAGCACAAGGAAGGTCAAGCCTGTCCCTCCTACTGATCCCCCATCATGAAGAAACTCTGCTCTCCTTTGCTGGCCCAGAGCCACCTGTGCCACTCACCCTCCCACTGGCTCTGAGCCATTGTTGCCTGTTTCCCCTGCTGCAGACCTGCATGGCACCTTTTTTGCCAGCTTTACCCTCCCCTGCCACAGCCCCCGTCTCTTGGCATCATGTCTTTGGCACAAGGCCTTGCTGCTCACCATGTGGGCAGCTCCTGGCCATGTGGGCTTGCTCCCTAGTCCCTTGTGCTTTCCCATTCTGACTGAACAATTCCCAGCTGAAGCAAGTGCTGCAGCGACATTTCACTCTGAAACCAAGCATGTGCCGACAGCGAGTGGCATCCCCAGGAGCTCCCGCTCGGCCCCCAGGGCTGTGCAGGGCCAGACACTGCTGACGAGGTGCACAAGTCGCCGCACAACTTGTGATACCTCTTCCCATCTGTGTGGCTCCCCTGGCCCTGCCCCAAGCTGTGCCTGCAGCAAGTCACCCATCCCACTGTGGCCATCCCCATCTCCCATCCCACACAGACCCTTGGAGCAGATTGACCCCATATCCCAGGAGACAAAATCCCTCCTCCTTTGGCCGAGGGATTTCATCTCTGCTGTAACCAAGTGCTCAAAGCAGGGACTTCGTTATGTTCCCACAGACGTGGGATAAGGATAAACACGATTCCTGTCACTCCCACAAGTGTGTAATGATACGTTCTCACAAGCACAGACTGTGCATAGGCACAGGTTTGCACACATAACATAGAATAGCATGGATCTGGAAAGGGAGCTAGCAGGGGGACAGAGCTGCTCTTGTCCCTGAGGCAGTTGTTGCTGACTCCACCTAACACCAGAGACTGCAATACACACGGAACTGGTGTGACTTTTGGGGTTGTCCTGGGCAGAGCCAGGAGCTGGATTTGATGATCCCATGTGGATCCCTTCCAACTCAGGATATTCCATCATTCTGTGGTTCTGTGATTCTGTGAACTGCAAGGGCCCAAAGGGACAAGAACAGGATGGACCAAAGCAGTAGCCCTGGCACAAGTTTATCACAGCCAAACACTTTTGGCACAAGTTCTTCACACCCAAACACTTTCCCCTGTCCTCCAGCTTCTTCGGGATGGTTCCCACCACCGGAGTCTGTGCCGGCTTCACATGGCCACCCTGCCAAGGCAGATCTGTGGAAAGACAGCAGAGACACCCCTGCTGCCTCACCTGCCCCGGGAGCACACCCCAGGGCTCCTGCTTTCCCAGTATCGCCATGAAAAAAAGCTCTGTGCAAACAATAGATCAATAGAGCCCCCGCCTCTTCGGAAGGAAAACAAACACCCGGATCACCGCAAATTAGAGAATGTTTCGCTTCACTTCACCCAAACAGGCTGACAGTTTTTTTGGGTTGTTGCCACGGTGACAGAGTAACACAGCGTTCAGCCTGTTGCAGAACAATCAATTAAGTTAATGCCTCGGAGTGCCTGTTTACCCTTCCATTTAGGAGGTGCTGGTCTCCCTCAACTCTCTCTCTAGCTTGTTTTAAATTTCTCATCCTTTGCTTCCTGCTCCTAGTTCTTATCTAGCTAACCTAAAAATAAAGGCCCTCCCCTAACTACCTCCTGGCTTGTAAGGAGCCTCTCACTTTTTGGAATGATCACCTGGAATAACGTTTTCCTCCCTCTGACCCCTGTAATTTCGTGCTCCTTCCTGGAAAAGCTGGGGATTTACCTTCACCTTGCATGGTACAGCCCTGTCCCCTCCTCCTGGTGTGCTCAGGTACTTGCAAAGTTTCTAAAGGCCAGCTCTAAACATCCCTTGGGGAGAGGGGGCACCTTCTGAAGAGACAAGAGTAACTGCTTTTAACAAGATGAAGTAACTTGAACTAAAGACCTCTGAATTTATCAGCAACCCTTCCACTATTGCTGGTTTTTACACGGTAAGCTGTAACCATAAATGAAGAACCATCTAGTCCTAAATGCTGCTTGAAAAGGAGAACTACCAAAGGGCCTCACAAGAGTCTAGGTCTCATCCTATGGTCCATGTCAAACGAAACTCCTAAATATTTGCTTAAATAACTTTGGCTTAAGCAAAACCCAACCCAGTGCTCAAAGCATTGTGCTGAACTGAGCCTATGGCAAGGAGGTTTTAAAGGGGACACCATGGCCAGGAGACTATGGCAGATCCATCATTCCAGTCCTTTAAAATAAAGGATGCCAAAGCATCACTTGGATCTGCCCTGGCCACCAGCAGTCTGCCAGGCCTTTCACAGGCTCATATGCTCCTGCCACTGACCTTGTGGGTTTATTTCCTGCTTCGCAGGCAGTGTGAGGAGTTACACTTGGCTGTGTAGCTTCACTGCCTGTCTGCAGCCACTTTCTCATCCCATGCCCACTGAGCAGCAATAACTGCCCTACATCTTCCCCAACCCTCCTGCAGACTGCAGCACTGAAATAACACCTCCGACATCCTGGGTGAAAATGAGGTGTGAGAGGATTTATCCAAGGCCAAGCCTGAGATATAATGCAGGGCTTCTGTCTTCTGATCTCTGTGCACCTTGGTGCTGTCTTTCTCATCAACGCAATAGTCATATGCTTTTCTTTGAAATCTGAGGAAAAGCGTCCATCTCCCTTGTATCCTCATCCTAAAGGAAAAGGCAGAGGCAAGCATGATGTGAAAACTGGAAGATTCTATAATACTGTCTTCTCATCCTGCCATTAGCAACAAGTGCCTAAACATAAAGCGTACATTAATTTAGTATTGAACAGATGGAAGAAAACTGTAGACCAAGCAGATAAGGAAGAATGGTGCTCAAACACTAGGAAAAATTACAGTAATAGGTCCCTGCTTCCCAAGCTGGATCCTTTTCCAAGGACTCCACTCTCACAAGCTAACACAAGCCTGCTCAGGGGGGAGCACTGAGGCCGCGTCTGCATGGGCTGCAGGACAGCCATGCCTCAGGTCCCACCGGTTCACTCCTCTCCCCCTCCTTGAGAAGAAGTTGTCAGCAGAACCTGTTGGAGCAGGGGCTCGTTGACTGCTCCCTGTCCATTACAGCCCGGATTATAAGCATATTGCACAGTGCTCTCTGCACGGTGCTGGGGAAATCCAATACGCTGAAAGGTTAATGCAATCAATTAGGGTGACAAGGAAGTAGAGTAAAGCCTTCTGAGTAGATGAAAGGGAGAGAGATGGAAACAGGGAAAAGCAAAGAGAAGCAGGGGGGGAGCGAAGAGCGGGAGGAGGAGAAGGAGGAAGATGGTATACAGGACTTGTGCTGTAGACCTCAGGATGCTGGTGTGGCCAAGGCACCATCCTGCTCCATCATGGATGGGGTCGTGTCATTCACAGAAGCAAGGCAGGCCATGGGTCCCCAAGACAGCAGCTGGGCCAGGACTCCCTGTTTGTGGCTTCTCTTGCCATCTCCTGCAGAATGTGGAGCCCTGCTCAAACTATAGCTGCCCAGGCTGTCCTGTGACCAACCTGCTCCCTAAGGGTGGTCACTGGGGGACTGGCAAAAGTTCCTGTGTCTTTCCTGCCCAGGTACCCAGAAGGTATGGAAGAAACTGATTAGGTTTGCAAGGCAAAGGATCTCAGCAACCTGTGGGGGAGCATAAAGGGAGGAGAAAGAGGGAACAGGAAGGACAAAGAAAACTTCAGGCTGTTCATACACTGTGCACAAAGATAAGGATGAGCACCGTCTCTCTGCAGACTTCCTAGCTAGACACTGGTCATCACCACTGGCCACTTCCCTGCACCTATCCCCTCATGTCTGTAAGCATCTGTAACATAGGTGCTCTCTTACTTTTCCAGCCTCCTTCCACGTGTGTCAACCTGGGCCCTCCTGCAAGGCCAGAGGACAAGCCCCAGCCAGTGCCCAGCTGTAGCAGTTTCACCCCTGCCTGCAGACAGTTTAATGAGGAAGCTGTGGCACTCAAGCCATCAACACAGCACAGAGATCCCAGTGCCTTAATGTACATCCTGCTGCTCTGTCCAGCATGGCACAAACCTTCCCTGGGGCACTCAGCTCAGGGAAGAGCCCCAACCTTCCCCTCTGACCCCCTGAGCTGCTGCTGACTGGCTGAACTCCTGCTCTCTGACCCCCAAGTGGAGCAGTACTTCATTAACCTGGGCTGACAGGTCAGTGAGCGCAGCCCCTTCCTACCACAGCTCCTGCTCAGGCACAGCTCAGCCAGGGAGAACGTGACACCAGCTCATTAGAACAAATTATTACTCTATAACCCCTGCTGCAATGTCCCTTAATATGCCTATTTAGCAAGAGACAAGTCCTGGTGGGCTCCTCAGCATTAAAACAACCTCACAAATCACCAGAGCCACAAGCACCATGATCTCCGCTTCTGGGGGTGGAGAGAGGGCAGCTGTTCCTTGGATGGGTGCTGGAGGGGCGCAGAGTCCCAGGCTCTTCCCCTGCAGCAAAATGAAGCTCCAGATATTGCTGGGGGATGTTCTGTAGGCAGGGAGTTGCCATCTGGCTGTGGCTCACTGTGCTGCCAAACATGCCCAAGCTTCAGCACAACAAAGTGTTGTTCCCTCATTGAAATCCACTGAGGAAGTGTTCTGGGATGCCCATTCAAACTGTTGGGCCTGTTTTCCTCTGCCTTATCCCTGCCTAACTCTGCCCTCAGCACTACCATCAGTGTCAGGTTCCACGTTAGACCTACAAGATATAAATGTTTCCCTGTGATATATATGAAATCAATGCCTGGCTTTCCAAATCCATCTACAACACTAACCCTACCTGCTCACTCCTTCAGGTTAACCAGCAAAGCCAAAGAGCAAGTTTGGAAGCTGACATTGCTGGCAGGCACTGTATGCTGCCTCCCCATGTGAGGCCATGCAAAATTTTGGGGGATAAACCCCCTGCACATGAAAGCAGTCGGCTCACAACTTTGCAGGGAGGGCTCTCAGCTCTCTAGGACTAATCCAGAAATTTAAGAACTGCCATAGTTTTGGGCACAGCAAGTGAGATATCACAGGTGAAGACAGAAATGTGGGCAAATGTCAGAGGAAGGCTGCTGCTAAACAGGAACAGGGAGCATGAGGAAATCAACCTCCAACCTGACCTTTAGAAGAGGGAAATGGGAGAAATAAAACAGTGATTCATATAACAGAGAGAAGTGGCAGCAGTGCCAGGCAGGAGACAGTGAGGAAGAAACGTAATGGAAAGAAGAGAAGAAAGTGTGAGAAGTGTGTGATGCTGGGCACAGAGAAGGGCAGGATGAAAGCAAATGAATGGAGAAGTGAGGGACCTGAGAGAGACACAGAGAGGGAGGGCAGGAGGAAAAGGACGAGAAAAGAGCAAGAATAGCCATGCAGCGAGGAGCACGCGGGCGAGGCAGAGTGCTGTAACCAGGGTTGTGAAGCATGAAAAGGGAAGAATCTGCCTGTTCCTTTCAGAACTTGGAGCATGGCGCTCAGTGGTGACCTACACTGTGCCTGGCTGTGATCACGTTTTCAGGGCCACTGCCTGCCGATCCCAAACAATGATGAGGAGCCTTTGAAGTCAGAGAAAGAAGCCGCAATGTGAATTGGAGACTTTTTTCCCCCCCTTTTTTCTCCTCCATTTTTTTAAGGGCTGGGGAAAGAAGGGAGGAAAAGGAAGACCTGAAGTGGTGGGGGGAAGGTTGGGGGAGAGGTTGCAAGGACAGAACAGAGAGTTGCTCTCGGTGGGGTGCCCCGAAACGAGAGAGACAAAAAGAAAACAAACAGTTTGTGAGTAGGGCACATGCTGCCTGTGTCTGCATGCCCCACACTGCTGGCCCCCCATGCTCCCAGGGAGGCTTCTGTTCCCCAGCAATGATGGATGGACGCATAGGGCCATTCAGGCCTGCCATGTTACAGCAGCAGTATTTACATAACACTGGCCTTCCACCGGTCACCTCTGACACCGCCCAGCCCAGCTTGGGGCCCCCTCCCACCCCAGCCAGCCTGGGCCCCTCTGATGCTGCTCGGACTCAGTCCACGAGCTCTGCAAAACTGGGCACTGGGAGTCCCCGCTGCTGCAGGGATGCTCTATGCACACACACCGAAGTGAGTGCTCCTGGCACCTCTGAGTAATGTCTCACAGGGCAGAGCACTTCCCACCCTCCCCATGGCCTCTCCTGCCCTCAGACCTGTCTTGGTGCCTGGGGATGAAGGGCAGCAATGCGAGAGGCCAGATGTGATTGGTGATGCAGGGGATACAGAGCAGAGACATGGGGAGAGAGTGGGAACTCTTCAGGTGACACAAGAGGAACTTCATGGTCCTCCTGGGAGCAGGAAGAAAAGCCAGGGACAGCAGGAACTGCCACAGCGTGGCAGGGACTTCTCAGTAACCATTATCTGAGGTGGCAGAGGGAGTGCCTTATCCAGCCATGGAGACAAGGCATTTAAGAGACAAAAGCATCTTCCATTTCCCTGGGCTCTAGACCTCTAACTCTTACATGGCACAGACTAAGTGACCATCCAGCTCTAGGAGACTGTGAAGCTTTCTTCTAAGACAGACCATGAGGGTCTAGGTAAAGGGAAAACCCAGGAAAGTCTGGATTCTGCTGGAGGCACAGAGCTGCTTCTGCACTACCACCATGGTTTTGCAGTCTGAATAGATAAAAATGTGCCAAAAAGAGGAGGAGAACATGCACATCACCATCTGAATTATGTGAACTGAGCTCAGCAAAACTTCACAGTAGATGGAGACTGCATCCTATTCAGTGAACGGACCTTATATCCATCTCCTCCAGCACACATGGATGAAGATAAAGCAGTTCCCTTTCACCAAAACCCTTACACAGTTTTTTAGCTGTAACAACGGAGGCAGTAGAGAAGATACTGAGGAAAACCCTCAGTGACAAAACCAGGTGCCCAGAACAACAGTGTACAAAGACATAGACAGGATTAGGACACACATATGCCATGTCTGCACTGGACCTTCTTCTGTTTCCACCTCTCTTTATGAGTAACAACAGTCCAACCCCAGAAATTCTAGTGCAGACATGGCCACAGTGAGCAGGCCAAAAGTGTGAGAGACGCACAGAGGAAAAGAGAACCCAGGAGGTTCCCTGGGAGACATACCCATTGCAGTCTGAAGTCTCTCCTACCTTTCGGAGATTTCAAGGCCTGGTTTCTTGCCTCGTTTTTAGCTCTAAATTCACTTCATTCTGGAGTGAGAAAAGAAAGGATCCAGTTATCACACAGGGCACATCTGAGTAAGAGCCAAGACTCACAAAAGCTGGGTAAGAATACGGTCCAGCATGGGACATTCAGACTCCATAAGGGAACAAAATGCTTTCCTGCTCCTGGCTATACCCCACAGTGCCGTGCACCCCACGGCACTTCTCTGTGCAAGAGGCTCCTAATGAGGGTTTGGAATAATTTCACAGAGAGAGTAGCTATTACTGGCCTGAATCCTGCTCCCTAGGTACCAGAGACAGACCTTGTGCTGGTCTGCTCCATACTTTGTCCACGCATCTAAGGTTGCGTTCTGCTCCATGTCAAATTTTTCCCTTGCCAATCTTCACATTTCCTCTGCTGACCCCTCTTTCCCAGAGGTTCACCTAATGCTAATGCTCAGGCCTCCCTCACACACCTTATGGGGCACAAGATGACAGGGTGCAGGACTGGGTCACATGTCACTGAACCCCCTTATCCACTCATCTGTGCATTTTCCACCCAGGAGAATGAAGAGAGTGAGGAGGAAGGAGAAAAGGGACAGGGGAAAAAAAGTCACAGCAAAACACATGAAAAGTAAATTGAATTATTTAAAACCATATGTTCCAAAAATGTGACAGAGCATAAAAGCTGTGCCATGAGACTTCTGGAGGGGGTTATTCTGCGCAGGCAGGGTGGGAGGAGAGCTCACGGCTGGGGGAGGACTGCTCTGCAGTCAAACAGGGACTTCCCTCTCCCAGAGCTGGGAGGTGGCCATGAACACAGGGTGGCTTCACGCACAGTGGCAACGGTGCCTGGCCCATTCCTGTAGCCTCTGTTTTGCAGCCCTGCCAAAACAGCTCTCACAACTGCGCAGGGTGGTAGTAGAATGACAAACTGCCCCGAGGTCATGCACAGTGTACCCATGGTTGAATCCAGGAGCCCCAGCTGTCCATGCCACACACCGGCTCTCCACATGCTCCCTTCTCCGGGTGCAGCAGTGTGTGCTGTGACTCAGCCCTTCTGGGACCCTCTGGAGTCCCTTGTATGGCAAAAGTGAGAGGGATTCAGGGGACTCTGTGTTGCTGCCATGGCTCACCCCTGCATTCCGGGGCCCTGGTGCTCTGTGCATGTGGACGGCCTCCTCCCATCACTCATACTCTACCACTGCCAAAGATAGATGCCATGAGTTGGCTGGGACCCAGAGCAGGAAGGAGCTGGTGAGATATCCCAGATATATGGATGGACAGGAGGACAGAGCCCCTCGGGTGAGGGAGGTGCATAACCAGCCTGGCTCCTTCCTTTCCCACTCAAATCCTGATGCTGAAAAGGCTGAGGGCACGGCTGGAATAACAGCTCCCTGACTTGAGGTGCTTCTCCCACCCTGGCACCCTTGGTCCTTCTGGCATCCCTTCTTCCATCTTTTTCTTCCCTTTGTTTTCCCTTTCTTCCTTGCTCTTTCCACCGCTTTCTCTGCCACTCTGCCATGCTGTTTTTTCTCTCCCTCTCTTTTGTTCTCTCCCTCTTTCCTGAGCTCTCTGCCTGTAACTCTCTGCTTTCCTGCCTTCATTCCCTCACCCCTGTGCATGATCAATTCTTGGGTTTGGGTTTTTAATTGTTTTTTTTTTTTTTTTACTCCTCTTCTTTTGGCCGCAGCTTATCAATGATGCAAGAGGAATAACGCCAATTTACTTAGAATGTGTAATCCCCAAATCAGATTGGGGGATTGTATGAGGCAATATGACCTTGCATATGTCTCCATTAAAGCCAGCCAGGCCTCCTCTTGTATTCTGTGTTCCCAGTACATATTTAGACAGATAACGCTAATTGTACTTGACATGTCCTCTTAAGGATGGACTCTTCCCTCCCCCAGCTCTGCTTCCCTGCCTGACAATGTGCCAGAGCCGAGCCCGCTCACTCGCAGTGTGGCATGGCACAGCACCTGTGGGAAAGGCCGGGTGGGCGTTCAGCAGAACCCTCATGCCCAGCCCCACTGCGGGCCAGCCTCCAGCACCGCACCGCGCTGTATGGGAAGGGGGCCAGAGAGGACAAGGAGCAGGGGGAGGGCTGCTGGGACATAGTTAGATTAATCTGAGATTACACACTGTTACTGTGTCAATTGTGGCTTCCCTAGGAAAAAAGCCTTTAGACAAAGAGAGACTTGCTCACCACGAACATCTTTGAAGTCTCCCTCCTTTCCCATGATGGGCTTCTACCCCACACCTCTTAGCTCCCACATCTGCTTTGGGTAAACATTTGTATTTGGCTACTGGACCCCAGATCCAGCTTCTACAGAACATCACTGGAAAATCACAAAGTCCTAGAATGGTTTGGGTTCGAAGGGACCTTTAAAGGTCGTACAGTCCAACTCCCCTGCCATATGTAGGGACACCTTACACTAGACCACGTTGCTCCAAGCTCCGTGCAACCTGGCCTTGAACACTTCCAGGGACAGGGTAGCCACAGCTTCTGGGCAACCTGTGCCAGGGTCTCACTACCCTTGCAATGACAGTTTTCTTCCATATATCTAGGCTAAATTGTCCCTCTTTTAGTTTAAAACCACCACCCCTTGTCTAATCACTATATGCCCTGCTAAAAAGTTTGTCCCCATCTTTCTTGTAAGCCCCTCCAAAGAAGCACTGAAAGGCTGCCTCTTCCCTGTGCCTGCCGTTCATTGCTGCTCCAGAGCAGACATGCAGGATGCAGGAGGAGGAGGAGGGGAGCTTATTCCAAGGAAACCAATGGATCCAAACTCTTTGCCAAAGTGGACTCAGTTTTTTTTTCCCCTTGACACAACATCCTAATTCGACTTTTTCAGTATCTTTCCTTCAACAACCTTTTTTCCTTCCTCCCCTTCCTACCCGGCAACTGCGCATTTATTAATTCATGAGGCACTAATTAGTTCTTTGTTTAATTTTGTGTTAAACAGACTGACCGGAATGATAACGACTTGCAGCGTTGCATTACGGTCCCCAACCGCCCCTGTTTTCTGACAACAAGGGAGCGCAGTGAGACTGGCGTGATGAACCCCAATTCCCACTCCAGTTGCACTTCATTAAGTCAAAATGTGACAAGAAGCTTAGAGAGCAACTTTCAGATCGGATCGCACATAACAATTGGGCAGGAAACTTTCCAAGGGGGAAGCGGGAGAGGCACTCGCAGTGAAGGCTGGCACCGTGTGTAATCCCGTGGCGTGCCTGCCTTAAAGGAGCCAGCTCAGGCTGTCCAGGCAGGAGTCAGGGCATGTGCTGGCAGCAGCGAGTGCCAGAGGTGGAAGAGGAACGGAAGGGCAGCAACACAAGCCAAAGGCACAGCAGAGCAGGGCAGGACAGGAGGCATCATGTGCTCTCCTTGTTTCCTTTGCAATGATGGGTTATGTTGGTAGCCTGTGGGATGGGTTGTGTTGAGAACCATGGAGCCCAGGTGGGATAATCCCTCAGTGGGTTACTTCATGAGCTTTGAGGACATCTTCAGACACATTCGACTCCATGCCTCAGTTTCCCCACTGTAGCTCTACAGTAAAACAGCTGGTGATCCTCAGCTGCTTTTCAGTTGTCAAGAACTACACGATTATCATGGAGCCCCTAAACTGCAAAGGGAGAGGGTGAATCCTGGCACCCACATTGCTAAAATCAGAAGGGAAGAGACAGCTCTGACACTAGGGAGAGGGATGGCTGCTCTCCTGGAGAGGAAGCTGTGTCTTCCTTCAACTTTGTATAGTGCCTGACACTGCAGTGGCACTACTAAGTTTTGAAAGCTTCCTGATCAGTATAGTAACACCAATAAATTCGATAGACTGCAAAGCAAAGCCGAGCCCTCTGCA
The DNA here is from genome assembly GCA_013397975.1 of Machaerirhynchus nigripectus. Taxonomy (NCBI): domain Eukaryota; kingdom Metazoa; phylum Chordata; class Aves; order Passeriformes; family Dicruridae; genus Machaerirhynchus; species Machaerirhynchus nigripectus. Next base: position 138,162 of record VZRQ01003867.1, on the reverse strand, counting down.
CTCAGCCCTACAGGCAGGAATCCAGCCACCCCAGCACTGCCCATGCCCAAGCTCTGATGAGTACCATGAGCGCTTCACTAGTAGCTACGGCTACAGCTACTGGGTTTGGGTGTGCGGTCACCTGTCCGTCCTGGACCAAGCATCACCTGGCAAAAAACACCTGAGCATGATTTAGTCCTAGACACAGGTCAACACAGGGCTGACAAACAGTTGACATAGCCTAGGTCATGACCAGCTGGATCTGTCCCAGCCTTTTTGTCACACAAGGGTGTTCAGTGTGTGGCCACCTCCTTGAGCCCCTTCTGGTTCACTGAAGGGCAGTGAGATGCAAATAGGAAAGTGGAAAGGGTCTTAAAACACCACCTGAGAGGGGGCGGGGTGTGAAAAAGAAAAGGAGACTATCCAAGTGCACAGAACATGGAAGTTTCATCACAAATCAAATACATCTTCTGCTACTGCAGAGACATCTGCTGTGAGAATAAATCAAGATCACCTAAAAGTGACATGGGCTGCGAGGTCTCAATGACTTTTCTAGCAAATATTTTTCCCACACTTCTCCTCATCCCTCTCCCTCTTCCCTTAGGATAGGAAGACTCATCCCTAGCCCTGCTGTGCCGAGGCCCAAAGCTCAACTAAGGTCCAAAACACTGTCGAAGCAATGTGAAGGTCTCTGAGAGTGTAGTCAGGACTGGGGAGGGACAGGAGAGCTGTGAGGGAGTGCACAGCCACATGTCCTAGGCAGGGCAGGGGCAGGGGCAGAGGAGGGAGCCCTGCGACTGAAGCCTCTGAGCCCCACGGGAGACCTGCCAGCTCCAGTCTCTACATGCATTATCAGTGTTTTCACCTGAATGAGCTATAGTCGTACCAGGCTTTGGGAAAGAGGCCAGGCTGCAGCAAGGTAGCACAGCATGGTGTTTGCCAGTACACTCACAGCTGAACAACACGCAGACCTGAGAGCAGACGTGTTTGCGCTGGCTTCCATCTCTCATAAATCTGGAATGCTGCAGGGACCTCTGTGACTGACAAAAAGTCTGTTCCTCCATGACAGAAATCCCAGGAAGACACCACATCCCTCTGATTTCACTTCTATATGTGCTCTGGATTCCATAAAAAGGCATATGTAGGTATTAACGCTCAGTTGGAGGGTTGGACTGGTGTCCAGCAATGGCAAATCACCCATTTAACACCTGAAGCAAGGACAACTGAGAGAGTCCAGGATTCCTGGGGACAAGAAACACACCCTGCTGTCACCAGCCCAGCAAATCTTCCTGGTTTTACAGAAGGGCTGGAATATTCTGGCTGCTCTATAGATCCAGCTGAGCAATCTCACCCAGCTATCATCTCCTGCCAATCTTGGACTGCTCAGCTGAAAAGGCCTGGGCTGAAGGAGAGGGAAACTGGTGTTATTTCCCATTTCTCCCTTTTTTGGCTATTACAAGGCAACACCAGCAGCGCAGCACAAACCAACTCCATCCCCAGTTGTAGGGCTACACAGCTGCCAGTGCTCCCAGCAAAGTTTTGTGCTGAAAATTCACAAGCATCCCAAATAGGTCATGGTCTGCCCCTTCTTCCTAAAAAAACATGCTGAAATGTCCTAGACTCTATCCCCAATCCTCTTTAACCACGAAAACTCTCCTCCCAGGATTATGGGCCCATTACCCCCCTTCTTTTCCCCTCCATCTGGCTGGGAATGGAGCAGCCTGGGACCAAGTGCTCTTCCCAGCCCTGGGAGAACCCTGCAGTTTCTCTCTCATAAAAAAGAAAAATCGGAGCTATAAAAAAGGCAAAGGAAAGAAAAGCAAAGCAAAGGGAAATCACGGCAAAGGAGGAAAAGAGCAAAGCCCCCCTTCTCTCCCCACCCCAACCCCATTACCTGCCTTTAGCACTGGGCAGAGCTGCCTGCTTCGCTGTGCTGGAACACTGGAACGCTGCTTGGCACAGCGCTCCCTGGGAGATCCGGCCCTGCCTCTCACCCTGTCCCCTCTGCTCAAACCTGCTGAGCAGAGCCCAGCTTAGTAAAAGCGATCATGCAAAAAGGAGGAGGAAAACCAGCACTGGGCAGTAGGAAAGGGACACAGATCATTCTGGAGGTAGCCCTGCAGCTCAGTGCCCACTGGCCACCTTGGGAGTGCTGGAGCCAGGCAAGGGACAGAGGACCAGGGACAGCATCCGCTGCCAGTCCCAGCTTTCCAACACAGATGGCACCAAGGACCTGGGAGTGCCCTGGACCCCCAACTCACAGCACAACTACAGCACAGCCCAGCAGAGCAGGAGGGGAGTGCCAAGGGGGCATCCCAAGGAGTTCACCTCCTGCCACGGCATCTGTAAAGCATAGCAGTCCCCAAACTTGGCATTCGGCAGCCCTGGGCTGGCTCCTGCTAATTTGCTGTCAGGCTGCCTAAGCAAACCAATTAAAGCTAAGCATTAATTATAAAAAAGACAGAAAGAAAAAGACCCTGCACAAATTAAGAACTGGATAGGGCATGGGGAAACTAAGGACAGGAGGGAGCAGAGTGAGAGAAGAGAGCTTGAGAAAGGGGCTGGGGGGAAGAAAAGGGTTTTTAAATCCCAGCTGCAGAGCCTGGGAGGCAGTCAGCCAGAAGGGCAAGTGGTTTCCTAAGGCAGGGTGGGGAGAGGCAAAGATGAGGGAATCAGGGAGGACCCAAGGAAAAAACGACAGTGCCCAGGACGCTGTGGCACGTGCTGAGCCAAGGTGGGAGCCGGCACTGACACAGCCACGAAGCTGGCTCCACACTCCCTCCATCCCGGCCCCAGCAGGGCCCTGCCATAGCCAGAGCAGCATGAGGTGCATTTGACAGAGGAGTGGGCACCTGCCAGCCTGCAGAGACACGGCAGAGGAGGAGGAGGGTGTAGGAGAGCAGAGCAAGTGAGGAGGCCAGAGCCAGGGGTATGCACCGGGACTGGGGAGCGCTGTCCCTCCACGCCAGGGCTACCGGCTCTCCCTGAACAAATGTCTTAGATGGGGATGAAAAATGGGGCATTTATGAAAAGCCGCTGATTATGCAGATTTGGCTGGGGCCCTGGCTCCGTCACCGTCGCTCCCGCTGGCTCCCCACAAGCTCCGGTAGCAGAGAACCCCGGCAGCTGTCGGCGCAGCCCCCGCCGCCGCCTCCCCCGCGCCTCCGTTTTGTTCCCCGGCCCCGCACACACGCACGCTTCCCAACGCCCCTTTTGAAGAGCCTCAGGCCCACGTCGGGCTGGTGGATGGCGGAGAGGTGGGGGCAGTGCCATGGAAACGGGCTCTTTCCTGGGGAAACGCGTTGCTGGCCCCCCCTTCTCGTCCCTGGTGCCCCCTTTGAGGAGCTGTCAGGACCCTGAGTGAGTGTCACACGACCCAAGGACCAGGCGTGACCAAGCCTATTTTCTGCCTCAAATTTGATTGATTAAAAAACTTCTTAGGAAAACCATGTTAGAAGACAAAAAAAAAAAAAAAAAAAAAAAAAAAAAAAGAGAGAGAGAGAGAGAAAAGAAAAAGGAGGAAAGAGAAAAATTAAACAGAAAGGGACAAGGGGGTGGGGGAAAAGGGAAAGGCCTCAGTGCTGAGTTTCCCCGGCAATAGCACCAGGGGACAAGTGTCAGAGGCATATAAACAGCATAACCAGGCCGAAAATAAAGGTCAAAGGAAGCATGAAACTTAACACAACAGTGATTAAGATAATGATGAAGCAGGGGACCCTAGAAAAAAGCTAAGTGTGACACACAGAAACATGCATACAGAAATGCTCCAAGTGATGGCCCAAGAGACCTGGTATGTGGGAAGAGGTGACAGGGCTTGCTAGGCCCTGGGGGTACCTGGAGAAGAGTGGAAATGGAGGAAAAAACAAGGTGGAGGATTTGAGAAGTCTGTGATATCCCCCCAGGCTTGTTGCTATAGGTCGAGCCTGCCAAATGACAACAAGCCCCAGAGCCAAGAGGTCCCTCCCATAACACACTCTGTCCCAACCAAGCCATACTTGAATTTGCAACCAAATTCCTCAAAAGAGTTTCCCTGACACTGGGAGGAGAGCCTGAGTGTGTGTGAATCACGGAGGCCCTGCTGACACCAATGCTGGCTCAGGATCTGGCTCTTTGCCCTTAAGCAACTGGTATAAAAAGCCTCAGAGACGCCAAGAGGGGCGGATTCTGGTCAGACCTCCCTGCCCACCTCCTCCCCCTTGCCAAGGCTAATTCTGCACAGAAAAGCCCAGAAAGGCTGAAGGACTCAGAATGCACTTCCAAGAATGTCATACCCTTTGGCATTTCCCTGCTCCATCTCCAAACCTCCAGGATGATCTCACATTTTTGGAGCCCAGCTTACAACTTGCAATTTCCTGCGACTGGCTGTGTTACTCTCGCCAAGAGGTAGCAAAGAAACTGCAAATTCTTCACCAGCTTCTTCTTCTGTGAGTTCGGGACTTTAAAGGTTGTGCAATATAAAGTGCAGAAGCACAAAAGGTTTTCCACTTTTTCTGTACCGCTTTCCCATTGGGAGTAACTCTCATCCCCTAGAAAATGTCTCTGTTTGCCTCTTCTGGCATATCAGAGTCCTGGCAGAGTTGTCTCTAGGGATTCAGTGGGACAGGGACAGGGAGATGCCTGGGCTTCCTTGTCCCTTGCATTTGGCCTGCAGGGCGGCCACTACATCTCACTCATTTCCTTATGTTTGCACAGCTCAGGTTCTGATAGCATGCTGGACAGAAAAGGTTGTTCTTCTTCCTGTCAAGTATCTTGGGGAAAATAAGTTTTTAGTTGAAAGTTTTCTTCCATGTAGTGTTTATTGTGAAGAAAAGCAAAGAAATGTTTTCACAAAAAGGCTGACAAAGTGCTACATGTATGTTTATCCCCACACACTCAGAATTTCACTTGGTCAGAAGGCTGTTTTCCATCAAATACATTTCAATGCAAAATTTCCAGCATCATATTCATGTGCCTCCACCCTCCCCCATCATTGATATTCATGGTCTTTTGTAAAGAATGATTCAATTAAACCACTGATGTTCCTCACTAGAAGAGTCTGAATAGTGAGAGGAACTCCCCAAAAGTAGTGTCAGCCCAGGCTTTGTTCAAATATTCACCAAAGATGTGCAGGTTAGAGGGGCTGGACACCACCACCTCACACTCCCAGAAAAACTGCTATGGAAGAAAAACTAAAATCACTGCACTGATCCCTGACATTACTGTCTGAAAAATGTGATTTGAAAAATAATAATGGAAAACAAGGTCTTTTAATTTCATTTTTGAGCCATTATGGTTCATGTTTGCATTCTTTTTTTTCCCCCTTGGTAATTAGAAGAGAGAGAAATGTGATTAAAAACTTTAAAAAAAACTCCAACAACCCAAACAAACAGTGAAAGCTGAGATTCTCATGGGTCCAGGAACTGGACATGTGCCCACGGACTTGAAGGGAAAACACCAAATGCCTTCAGGCACAGGGTAAAAAGAAGGGTTGGCAATTTTATTTTTTGGTTAGTGCTTTTATGAAATGTACATAAAGTGAGAGATACCAAAGATACTTGAAAAGTATCTTTGGTATCTCTCACTTTATTTTTATTCTGTAAAGGTTTTTGCCCCTCCACATCTGGTAACAATGATTTAACACCTGCTCAGATGTGTGCACAGCCCTGAGATGGGATGAGAAACTAGTGCTGTGGTCATGTATGGAAAACTATTAAAGTTAAAATCCCCTCAATGACAGAGCTGGTTCCTTTCTACTTTTTGCAAGGAAAACCAACCCCACCTCTCCAAACCAACAGTGGAACTTTGAGATTTTCTGCCCAGATGTTGGATTACTGTTCAGCAGTATGACAACCACTTCTATCAAGATATTTTTTGCATTTTTCAGTGAAAATAATACTCTGAATTTGCAAAAGCTTTGTGAGAAAGTATCTGTTTTGCTTTCTAACATGCTTAAACTGATTTCTCTTGTTCAGAAAGAAACACAGCAACTTTGGCAATTAAACTGGAAGAGAAAAGGAACATGCCAGATCCGAAAACGACCTGGAATGAAGGCACAGATGCTTTTCCAGCAGCACACATTCCCTCCCCTCCCCTGGCAGCCTCAGCCCAGCAAAGGAGCAACTTTCCCTGGCTGCTGCTCTGTGGGGCAGCACCGTTTGGTCCCGTCTGGCACAGAGAACCCTGCCAGTGCCCATGGTGTGCCAGAGGGTTCCTGGTATCCAGGCAATGGGCCTGTAGGGAACATACCTTGACACCCGTGTGTCCCTGTACATGCAGGGCCCAATAATCACACACACCTTGCAAACATGTGCGGAGCACACAAAACTCCCTAGCCATGGCCGAGGAACTGTCAGGAGAACACAAGCAAAAGCTGCTTCTTGACAGCGAGTCATTTATATTTTAGCTTCGTTCCATTATCCTAACGAATCCTTCATCAGCAGATGCAATATTAACAGCAGAAAATCAGCTCATTACATCCGGGGGGATTTCATCAAGTTGACAATCATATATGCAGCTACCCGAGCCTGGAGAGGACATGGCTCCTGTTATTTAGTTATCCTGGTTTCATCTTAGAGGCTTTTTCTTTCTTCTTTTTTTTTTACCTTTTGGGGTAACAGGGGTTGGTAGTTGAAGGGAAGGGTGTCCCAAACAACCACCAGACCCCAGAGCTTTAAGGATGCTGGTCCATAGACAGATCCAGTCAGCTGGGAAATGCTCCAGCCCATCCACTGGAGCAGCAGATTGTTGAAAGCACAAAAACCCCCTCAGAAAATCTGCACCCTCTTTAGGTCCAAGGGCATTTCTCTGTGAAGTTCTGACTCAAGGAGGGGGTTTGCATCCTATACAGCTCCTGCCTTGTGTCCAGGAACATCTGAAGTGGCTGTTCGGGTTCTGCTCCAGGCAGGACTCCCCGCTTCATGCTCCAAAGGGTCTCTCTCTGTAGTATCCCCACAGGGATAAGACACATTTAGAGAGTCTGGGATTTTGTGATGAACGTCCCAGGCAAAGAGCAGAAGAGTCAGTTTAGATGAGTTGAAGGTGAGGAGACTGGAGTAACAGGGAGAGTTAAAAGATGAATTCAGAAGATTGTGGAGCTACTTCCTCTCCTGACTTGCCTAGGGAGCACTAAACAGCACAGCTGAGGCAGCCAGAGCAGGCTGTCAGGGCACCTTTAGGTTCTGCACTAGAATATATCTGAAATAATCCACAGATCATCTTGTGCAACATCAAGGTGAAAACTCGGAGTCTTTTTTCTTCCCCCATATACTCTTGATTTAAAATTGAGGAAATGGGCACACACATTTCACAGTTACTTCTCTTTTTCACAGTCATTCCAGGCACTACAGGCTGAGAATTCCTGCAGCAAAAAGGCTATCTGGGTGCCCTCCGCTCAGTATCAGAGCAGCCGGATGAGGGGCTGAGGGAGCGCCCCATGCCTGTGTGCTGCACCAGACACACCAGCAGTTCCCCAGGCAACCCAGTGCAGGGCATGAAGCCCTCACAAGGCTGCCAAAAAACCAGCAGCACTGCAAAGCTTGTTCCTCACTGCCTGCACAGCTGGAGCCTGGCTGATACTGCCTGAAAATTACCTTCCTGCTCTGTCTCCCCTATTAAAGGTCTTCCTCAACAACAGCAGCCCAAGAAGTCCTTGGCAGCCCCAGTCTGAAGAGTCACTGCCTGCAGCTTCAGACCTCCTCCTTGCGTACTAAGGAGCTTTTCCGGCCCCTGGAGATTCCGTGGAGAAACAAAGATCTCCTCCCGAGTTCTCACTCCCATATGGTGGGTGCCTTTGCCACCACATGCAACAAAGCCTGGCGATTTCAGCTGGAGAGCAACCTGGCTTTCAGGACTTCCTCTCCATCAGGGGCTGAAGCTGGACAGACCAGTGTGGAACTCAACACAGATCACTGATGGCAGATCCTGGCTTCTGGACAAGCCTCTCTGCTGCTCAGCCTCAACTACCCAACACAGCTAAAGGAAGAAGTTGAGCTCATCTCCTCCAGCTCAGAGGGGGCTGGGGTGGGCATTTCACATTTTCCCAGCAGGGCTGGATTTCTGCACAGCAAGGAATATGCTCCTGGGATGTCAACTCCAATCTCTACTGTGTTCTGACAGATTTAAGCTCCAGTTTGTCCGACAACATCCCAAAGTGTAAGAAACTGGGGGCAGACTCTCTAATCAGGCTGTAGGACAAAGGCCTGGTCTGACCCTGTCACTTCCACTTACGCTTGCTGTCCATCTTGCTCCCCCCACCCTTTCGGCAGCCTCCCTGCCCACCCTGGGCTGCCCCTCCCTTCCCTAACACAGCTGGGCTAATCCTGCTCCTCCCGCGTCCAGCACAAATCCTCCCCAGAGTAAACCAATCCTGGGAATTTTTATTAGATTATCGGCCTGCCAGCTCAGTGCTGGCTGGACTAATCCTAATCAGGACTGATTTCTATTAGCCAGCTTCAGGGAGGAGCTGTGCTATCCCAGCACCCCGGGCCCACATTGGGGAACCTGAGGCCTTTTAGCCCATTCTATACAAATTTTCCTTTTAGAAAGCAACAAATTTAGCTCAGGATCATCAGCAAATGCAAAGTTTGCGTGTGGGCTGTGTGGGCAGCCTTGGGGCAAACTGTCCCCACCTCATCACTGAGCTGCAAGAGAAGCCAGCGGGGTCCAGGCTCCACAGCCCCTCCGGCCCCAGCTCCTGGTTGGTGCGGCCGGTTAGTGCCACATGGAAAGATGCATTGTGGCAGGCGACATGAGCCTGCTAGGTTGCAGGCTGAGATGATGGGCTCATTTCAGACAAGAGAACAAACAGCCACGGCTTGAGTGACCAGGACAGAGTTCGCAGTGCTGGCTGAGTCAGTGAGGTCTCCATGCCCCATTACCCATGCCCAAAGCAATCTACTCTCACCTCCTTCCCCATTCTATTAAGCAAACTGTCGCTCAGGTATTTTCCTCCTAACCCCATCCCTGGCCCTGGAACTGACCTGACTGAAAATGTTTGCTCTTTACCGAGGCTGGTGAAAGTTTTGCTGCCGACTTAACAGGATTTGAGACAAGCCACGAGGGCAGCTTGGGCAGGAGTTCATGAGAAGGGTGTTGAGAGGAGCAGGCTATGTCTCTGCCTCTGTCCCTTTGTCCCATCCATGCGGTCTGTGCTAAAAGCACAACTATTCCCAGCAGCCCCCAGGGGACTCCACCGCACTTCTGAGCTCAGCCAGCTGCGATGCAGCCACTCCGCGGCCGCAGAGAGACATCGCACAGGGAGCACTCAGGAAAGCCTCTCTTCCCAACAGTGACCGGGCATCCTTGAAACCTTCCAGAGAAGAGAGGTCATTTAGACCGAACTGCTGCTAAGCCTTTTTAAAACTTGTCTACTCACCCTCACAATCATCTTTACACTGCCTTCTGGAGGAGGAACTGCCTGTGGGACTGACAGCTGCATTTCCCGGGGACCATGGATGCTTCTCTCTCAGATGGTGCTCAAGTGAACAGGTTGTCCTCCCTGCTAGAGGGACAGCATTAAACCTGACAGGGCTTCAAAAAAGCTGAAAGATGTCCCAGGCTGAGACAAAATGTGCTTTACATCCTTACAAGAAGCCCCAAAATGGGAGCTGAGAGGCAGAGCCCTGCGTGGAGCTCAGGGGACTGCTCCTATGCAGCCAGCTTTGCAGAGGGAAAGCAACCACACAACCCCAACAGGGGAAACATCCTCTAAAGGAGCAGCTCCATAGTCAGTGCCCCCAGACACTCCATGCTGCATAAACTCAGAACCTTGTTCTGTGCTCATGCAAATCAGTGTAAATCATGAGTAACTGTCCAGACTGTCAGGCTGTAACTCAGCACAGATCAAGGCCTCTTTCTCCTTTCCGGCCAGGCTTAGAGCACTAGTCGTACTCTGGTAGGTGGCAAGGTTTCCTAAGAGAGTTAACGAGATCCGGCTGGAATCAGAGGCTGCAGCAGGCTTCCTGATGTCAGAGAGAGAAATGGGGGACTTGGCCCAAACCCTCCAGAAACCACATCAAAAAGAGATGTGGGTGAGAGCCAAGAACAGATGATCCAACTGTGAAAGGGCTTTGTATGTGTATGTGTTTGTCCGTGTGCATGCGTGCAAGCCGAGGAGAGAGGAAAAATCAAACGAAAGAGAGAAAGGAAAGAGGAGGAGTAAGAATGAACACAAAGATGGAAAGAAAAGGTGTGGAGGCATGAGATCAAGAAGGGACCAAAGCTGTCACAATGTGTGTGGCCTGTGTGCAGGCACGCGATGAACAACAAAACATGGCAATGATATATAATAGATGTCATGTGTTAATGATAAACGCAAATCAGGAGAAATACTGAGTCTATCTTGAGCACCTCTCAACCCAGATCTCAGACTGCTGCAGAACCATGGGGCCAGGTTTGTTTCAGTACAGCAGCGCAACTCCTTCAACCTTGATGGAGCCATGGCAATGGGCATCCTTTGGAAAACCCTGCACACTCCTTGCTCTGCTGCAAACCCAGGTGCCGCTCTGCTCATGTGCATGGAGTGCTTCCACAGAGGCAAAGAGAGGGCAGCAGATTTCCATGGGGAAGTTGGTGGAAGAGCTGTGGCTGGGGACCAGGAGACTTGACTCCTTGTTCTGTGATTTAACTACCAAATCAACATTTAGCCTATTCAGAAAGGAAAGCAGTGATAGTATTACACAGTACAGGCATGATGGGGTCATGATCCCAGGCTCCTCACTCAGCACTGCCTTCCCCAAATCCATCAACAGTGCATTGAGGGAAGATTTCTGTGACTCGGCTTTGCCCTCACTGCAGGAGGTCCCCACGGTATGGGGGTCTGCAATAGAAAAATCAGATCATGTATCTCTGCCAGGGGAGAGCAGCATCTCACCCAAACCAACTCCTCAACCACGTCTACTCCCCCTCTGAGGTATGCCCATCAGTAGGGGAACTGGGGTGAGCACTGACAAACATCCTCTCACCCAGTGAGATCCTCTCACCCATCCTCTCAGCCCAGTGGGACAATGGGACGACTGCAAAGATGCAAGGGTGGATATGCCCCTCAAATGTCAGCCTGTCCTCCTGTTGCTGGATTAGTAATGCAGGCTGGGACAAGACCTGATCTGGGGGGTGTTTCCCATTCCAGCTGTGAGCTCCCTGCCAGTTTCATGCTGCAGAAGGAATACTTTGCAGAATTCACCTTCATACCATGCCTAATGACCCCATGAGACACCTCTCCTTTCCCACCTTACTGTGTGTCCCACTCACATAATCTGGCAGGGAAACTCTAGGTAAGGGAGATGAGACCCAGGAAACAGCCAAACTCAAACCTGTTGTTGAAATCCATAGTCTGAGGGGTGGAGTAAGAATAGTAAGGCCTTTATATCCAAAGGCTTGTACTATAGCCCAGATGTTGCCCAAAAATGCTTGAGTACCATGGGTGGAGGTGAAAGGGAAGATAACCTATCCAGCAAACTGGGGACAAAAGAAGAAAAGGGATGATGCAAGAGATAGAACCAGGTGAACAGTGGGGACACCAGAAGAGAAAATGGGATAAACCCAAGCTGCTTCTGTGCTTCACAAGAGCTCTGGTCTCGAACAAGGACACTAACACACACCTGGCCTCACCATCCAGAGTGGCTGTGGTCGGGTATGGAATGTGTCCAGTTCCATGTTCTCTCGAAGCTGGGCCATGCCCAAATGCAATGAAGGAAAGTTTAGACTTTCCTCTCCCCATTGCCTCTTTTCCTCTTTCTCTCCCCCCCTGCCCCCCCCCCCCAATTTATCAGCAGATTGTGAGGAGCTGAGTGGCGCTCGCCTCACCCTGCTAAATAAAGCTTTGGTATTTCTGATAAAGCCATCAAATTCCTTATCATGCTGACACAAAGAGCATTTAAAGAGACACACACACTCTCCAGGGCCCTCCACTTCCCAGTCCCCAGCACCTCAGGGTAACCTTTCTGAGCTAAAATGAAAGGGAGTGTGTGTGGAGGGAGGTAGCTGTTTGGAGCCCTGCATTTCCCAAGCCCTGAGCCCACGTTGTGGGGGGACCTGGCTGGTTTAACCTTTAAAGAGGGAGGCTGGGTTCTGTCAGGCTGTCCTGAATATTGGGACAGATTCAATAGCTCTATGTAAATAATGCAGGCTGAGATGTGGCATCAATAGAAATGCCCTGCAACAACAAGAATATCGATAGCCGGAAAATCCTATGAGGAGTACAGCAAACCCAAGTGTCTGTAGGTGCTTTAATACTAGGAGAAGAGGAAGAGAACTGGCGATCTTCGGCTATCATGAGGACACAACTGGGGCTGCCATTGCCACTTGGATGTGCTTTAGGTCCTCATGATGGCCTTGACAGAGTGTGAAGGAGTATGACTGTGCCACAGCCTGGACTTCGGCACTGCCTTTTCCCTGCTACACCAGCCTGAAACCTGCCCCCATCCCCCAAGCGATGTGACGGTGGTGCAGGCAGCCACTGGGAACCCCCGTTTCCCTCCCCGCAAACACAGCCCAGAGACATTCTCTCTCCTCTGCCACAGCAAAGGCTGTTGTTTAACCTTCAAATTTATTATTTTTAATTATTTTGATTTATAAAAGCATGCAGCAGTTAAAACCACATTAAATAAACTCAGTGTTACGGTGCTTAACAAACACACATAACTTTGGACTTCTGAGGACTCCATAAAATAATCATCTGCCTGGAAGTTGCTGCAGCCGCCCGCCCGCGCCTGCCCCAGTGCCCTCCCGCCCGAGCAGATTCCCTTCTGCCACACACCCACGGCCACGCATCTCCTCGCCGCTCCGGCCCAGCCAGCACTGGCTGCGCCGGCCAAACAGGATCTGTGCTGGCATGGTTCCCCTGCCGCACACCATCCCACTCTGTACCCAGCCTCGGCCTCCTGGCATCCCTCCTCACTGCCCTCACCCCACTCCTCTTCCCCCTCCACAGTCTGCATGCATCTCGCCTTTCCAGCTTGGCTTTCTGCCCTTATCCAAAAGGATATTTCAGTCTCTGACCTTCCTTTCCCCAGAGGTGCTTCATTCCATCTTACACACTGCTGAGATTTCAAAAGAAGAGCTCATAATGTTTTGATACCACGAAAATCAAACAGCATTAGGTGCCTCCTGCCTTAACAGGTCTCTTACTGGGCTTCAAATCCAGCTCTGAACACTGGTCCCTCTCCTTGCTAAGCACACAAACAAGCCTGGAAGAGATGAAGAGGAAGAAACAAGGAGAGGAAGGAGAAGAAGAATGAATAAGAAAGTGAGAACACCTGTCTGGTAAACTCCACTCAGGAGTCCATTGGGAAAGGCTGTTTTAGGACCTAATCCAGCATTAATGAGATCTCTGCTTCCACTGCCTCTGAATAAAACCTCTGCCATGTGCGGAATGCTGGAGGTGTGGGTTCTGTCTTGCAGCCCCTCTCCCCACCTGCCCATGGATCACAGAGACATGAAGAGCACACAGTATTCTCCTCCCATCCATCCCTTGCTTCCAGAGGCAATAAAACATGTCAGTGATTTTAAATCCCAATCACTGGCTGGTTTTCAGAATGGCAGGGCCATCCCAAGAAACTCAGTGGATGGGCCTGAGACAGATACAGAAAGTTGAGGGAGGAGACTCCTGCTCCTTTGTTTCACTGGCATCTGCAATGAAACATCAGTGATTTATACAGGAAGTAGGTGAAGAGCAATTATAATTGATTGGGAATCATTTCCTGATGGTGTCTGGATATGACTGATGGTTGCCGTCCGACTGCTAAAGGACAGCAGGTTCTGAAGAGACTGAATCTGTAGTTCCTGTCCACTGAGCTGAATGTGCCACAAACCACCAAACCCTCTTCTACTACAAACTCCTGCTCGGAGACATGCAGTTCTCCCCAAACCAATCCTGTCCTCAGAGCTGAGCCTCTGATCCCTTGGTGGCCACGGTTCGACATTGAACCTTTCTGTGCTTTGGTACAGCATGAGCCTGAGAGATACCTGCCTCTCATGAGAACTGCAAGGGGAAAATTTCCGTGTGCAATTCAACTGCTAAGGCACATCCTACACTTCCCTTCTTTTCTCTAGATCCTAATACATATATAGTACAGTGACATTTCACATCTCTACAGCAACTCACGCCTAAGCCCATGCTACCTCACAGATGATATTCCTGAGTGCCTATCCTTCCTCATAAGGAAGAACAGAACAAAATTCATAAACAAATCCTTTTGTTAAAAGTCACAAGCAAGTATGCCAAATCCCTGCTTCAAGCAGAACTTTACACTCCCAACAGAAACTACAGAAGCTCCGTGAACCTCTCCAGGAAATTCACCAGCAGACATGAAAGGCTTTTGGAGGCTGCAGTGATGGTAGAGATTTGCAAATGGGGAAACTTAGTCATTAAAGATTAACATGTCCTGTCCTTAGCAGAGCCAAGGAGGAGCTCATTCCCATACACCTCCTGCTCCAACCACCGACCTACCCTGCCTTGCACTGGAGCAATGAGGACATCAACCCTCTACCAGTTTGGGCTCAGGAAAAGAACTTTTAGGCTGACAGGTGTTGGGATTTTGTTGCTTTTGTTGTTTTTCTCCCTGTTTGTATTGAGCTATAGGAGACAATGGAGAGGACTGGATGTGGGGCAGACAGGGAGGACACTGTGCTGACCTCCTTGCCCGCAGTTGTATTTTGTTACCCTGGGAAGGTTCCTGAGTGCGCTGCAAATGTTGGGAGCTGAGACAAGGGACCCAGACATGTTAAATATAAAGGCTGCAGGACTGAAGAGGGTTTTGGGGTTGTTGTTCATAGGGAGGGGTGGAGGTAAAGGAAGGGGCTGGGTCACAAATTTCCTGCAGTCTCAGTAGCCTGTCAAACTTTGCATCCACTCTACTTTCTGACAGGGATTCATTCCCTAATATGGGTCTGGCAGCTTTCTGGGTTCTTTTGAGTGTGTGTGATAAAGTTTCCTGGATACTGATGGCTTCCTAGGATCAGGATTCTGAAAAAAACCCAGCAACATGCCTTGATGCATGGGGTAAAGAGAGGAATCATGGCTAATTATAGGCCTTTCTGCAAAATAAGGCAGTACAGGGGTGTGAAACATGGTCCCTTCATCTAGGACAGAGCTCTCTGGAGCCAGGAGCTGAATCTTCCTACTAAAGAGTGCCCTGAAGATTTTATCATGTGCCAAAGCCTTTCCTGTGGAGATTCAAAGCACAGAGGAAAGGCAACCTTGCATCCTCCTTTATGGCTGCTCCATTACACCTGACCCCTTGTGTATCAGGTCATTTCTGAGGATGAGACAGCCTGAGGCAGCTGGGCTAAAATATCAGAGGCAGGCAAAGGGAAATCAAGGCTGAGAGAGATGATTTCATTTCTTGATGACTTGTCTAAGGTTAAATGGGTCATGGCAAAGCCAAGAAAAGAAGCTGGGTCCCCAAACCAGCACTCACATGCTCCAGGTTGCACTGCCTTCCCCACCTTCTGGCAGTGATTTCAGAGGCCCAGAGAGACCTGCTCCTTGCACTCTGATAAGGCAAATTATCTCTCATCTATTCCCAGCCGATTTCCTTAAACCTACCCCAGCAGCCCCCACATTCCATTACTGACAGCTCTGGAGTACTTGTCTAACCAGAGCCTCTGCTTTGTCCTTACCCTCTCAGCTTCAAGACCAAGTTGTGTTTGGCACATGGGGAAACTCCCCCCGGAAAACACGGCCTCAGAGGGATCTGCTCATGCCAGGCTGTAGCAAGGTGAGCGCCATGCTCTACCCAAAACACAGATGGGCTTTCTGAACCAATTTCCCTGTTTTCTAATGCACTAAAATGAAAAATCCTGAAAACTGACCCCAGCAGATGTCCGCAGGGGTCCTTCTGACTTGGATGAGCTCTTAAAAGTAGAATCAAGCAAAGCATGACATAGCTGATATGCCATGATTGCAAATGTGCCCAGCTCTCGCCACCTTCTCCCTGACCCAGTCCCAGGAATCATTCCTGTGGGGAGCTAGAGCTGGGCCACGCAAACCACTGTTCAGGAATGGCAGGGAGCCCTCCATGGGCTCCTCTCCAAGCGTCCTGGGGCCAGAGGACACTTTCTGCTGTGCTGTGATGAGGCTGCCAGCTCCTCAGCACTGGCATCCTCAGCACTGGGCAGGGAATCCCAAGATTGTGTTCCTCTGCAATGCTCAGCTGAGACTCCTGAGGGCAGCTCTCAAGACAAATGGATTGGGAACCTGCAAAACCAAAGCTGCTGCCATACCTGCTGGTTTGGAGCAGCTTTTCTTTGGGGACACCTCAGTGAAATGAACTTGGTGAGATCTTGCTCCACATCATCAGACTGGCTGGAAAGGATAGGACTGGGGTCAGGGGAGGGAGTCTTCTGTGTGAGCAGGTAGACAAGGGCACTCACCAATGCCGTGGTAACTTGCAAAGGAGAACTCAGTCCCTCAGTCCACATCTGTATCAGTTTCAGGTGAATATATTTTACCTGGAATTTGCAACAGGCAAGTAGTGTTCTTAGAGTCCCACAGCGCAGCAAAGCTAACAAGCGGCAACTTGCTGATCTGCCATAACATGATCATTTACATTCGTGTGAACATACCCTTGGATCCCATTGCAGTGTTAACCTCAGTGTCCTAGTCAAAATCCATCTCAAGCCACTGCATGCTGCCTACAGAAATTCCCCAATCAGTTTCCAAAGTACAGGGTCAGGTTCCTTACATCCTGCCCTGGGATGCTGCCAAAAGTACTGAAGGCTGGGGCAGGCGTAGAAATCCAGGAATTAAAGAGGGGACTCTCCTATGGACCAAGTACACCACCACTGACTTGAACTGGGGAAAATTTTATCCCTCCCTCAAATTAGAAGACACCATAGAAAGAGAGAAGGAAAAGGTCACAGCTGTGGAACCAACACCCATCTCAGCCCTCTGGCACCTCCCTCACCTGATCTGGGGGTAACGAGAGCAAGACCTGAGCACACAAATTTCCCTCCCTTGGGACCAGGGTGTTTCCCCAGGCACATGGTCGCTCTCCCATCGCCACTGCTTGCTTCAGGCATGCAGGCCACCCACTGCACACAGATCCTGCAGCCCTGCCATCTGAAAGGCCTGAGGCTGGCACAGCCTGAGAGAGAGCAGCCGTCAGGATGGCCAAGGTGCTATCAGGAAAGGGAGATGACAAGAAGGGCCCTGTAACAACCCAGCTCTGTGGCTGGACAGATTGGCAGGGAAAGATGTCTTGGAAGTGCATTTGTGGCTACCTAGCACCCCTGTGGCCTCAAAAACAAAGCTATGGAGAGAATGGTGCAGTGCTCTACAAGCTGCTCTGAGACCCAGCATCTATTTATTTGTATTATTAGTTTTGCTTTGGGCACCAGCTAGTTCTGGGCCACAAGGGGTTAACCACAAAAGCTGCTTTCTCTGCCTTCACTCTACCTCAATTTCCACTGCTCCCATCACCTTCCTCCCCCACCCCCTGATCTTATGAAAAAAACCCATCAAAATAACTATTTTATGTCTCCAAATATGCAGATCATTTTCTTTAATGAAAGATGCTTGACGTCTCCGATCCAATTAATATGCAAATGCAGGCGAGGATTTATTTGTGACATTCTGTCTGGGTGAGAGAAAACAAAAAAGGCCTGTTAACCAAAACACTAATTGCTGTGACTGATTGTCACATATCATCATTTTCATAGGATCTCCTCCATCCCTGGCTTGCAGGGAGCTGTGAACCAGGACTCGGAGACTAGCAGACACCAAGGAGAAACAGGGCAACCAGCTACCTGCCTGGCACGCTCGGATGAGCCGAGGCCTCCTTCCCACTGTACATCAAGCCCCTCCAGCTTGCATCCCTCCCCAGCCCAACCAGCAGAGATACTCGGAAGCAGCTTTTCATGACCCCTTTTGTGCTTTCTGTGTAAGATACTCTGTTATACCCCAAAAGCCTCAGGAGTTACCAGTGTCGGTCTTCTCTTTTACTCTTTGCACTATTACAAAAGGTGCTTAGGAAGCATCACACTAGCTAAAAGTTTCAAGAAGTGCCCATATAAGATGTACTGAACTGGGATCTCATCATCACCACTCAGCTTGGCATTCCTGGATCACATTCTCCACTCCCGTAACTCATTCGAACTTAGCAGTTCAGCCAGGAAGTGGTTTTGGTCCAAAGACACTGAACCAAACACCACCAGGCTTGGAAAGAGCACACCCAAACTTTCCCATGTGCCCTTGGATACTGAACTGGACAAATGACCTATCTCAGTCTCAGCCAAACGAAGCACAAGACTGTTTATAGCATGCACCATCTCTGTTCACCCAAGCATTAGGCACAGAGGACAGTGAGAGGGAGAGGGTGTAAAACAGCACAGCAAGTCACCGAGGCTGTATCTACACTGCAGTTCTCTTGAGTACCTCAGGCTAAGCAGCTCAGGCAGCAAAACCTTCCAGAAAAGCTGAATGGAGCCCTGGGCAATCAGCCTGTACCAGAGTCTGTGCTGTTCACACTGTGGTCAGCTGGTTTAAAGGCACTGTTGAGCACACCCATGTGAGCTGTGAGACCTTAGACTTGGCCAAAGCCCACAGCAGACACAGGAGGCTGCCAAGCTGTACTGCTCACCTGACACTCCACAGGCTGTGCTGTCCCTGGGGGAAAACATGCACCTCCCTCTGCCCTGCACCCTTTGGTGAGCAGAAGACCCAAAGATTACCATATTTTAGAGTCTAAGATGCTTAAGGCCACAAGAGATGACATATCCCAAAGGCAGCAGGGTTAAAAGCAGAGGTTCCCAGCTGTTGCTGTTTGAGACTTGCCCTGGAATATCACCTGATGGAAAGGTGACTTCTGTGGATGGTTGCTCCTCATTCTCTCAGCTCCCCACCTGCTTTCAAAGCAATTGAGAAGACACAAATTTGCAAAACTGCCCAGCACTAGGGTCAATTCTGCTGGCATTGAAGTGTCAAGTCAAACTTCTGGGACTTCAAGGAGATCAGGTTTAGGCAAACACAAAGCACATACAAATCCTACCAAGAGTATTTTCCTCCCATTACCTCCCACGTAAGCAATTGCTGGAATTGCCACAGGGAGATTCTGTGATTATGTACAGAAAGGGCATCAATCAGGCCAACTCTCTATTCAGCTGCCTCCCATCCACTGAAAGAAGTCTGGGAATGTTTGATCTAGAAGTTAGAGCACAGGATTGAGAGGTGGGTGCTCAAGCACCACTCCCTGCTCTGCCAAAGGCTCATGAACACCTGAAAATTATTCATGTAACTTTTCCTGTGACTTGATTTCCCCTTTGCTTGAAAAGGGCAATTAATGCTCCTTCACCTTGCATAAAGTCTGAACTTTTGCTGATCATTACAAGAGGATTAAGGGCACTAGACCTGAGTTAAATGGCATCATGGCTGCCAGCGTGTGTGCTCATGTTCCACTGTAACACTTTCCAACACAGGATCCTTAAATTTTCTCTAAACCTTCATCACCTCAGCACATCAGCCTACACAGTCATGAGCAGGAGGTGGGAGAAAGCTGAAAGGGTTGGGTAGTAACAGAAGCGCAACTCAGCCCCATTGTCCAGACTAACTGCCAAATGGCATTCCTGTGCTGGGGGAAGATCTCCCTGCATGCTTCCAGGTCCAGCACTCCCTAGAAAAAAGAAGCAAAAATTCTCACCACCACCTGTAGCTGAGTGAGCAGTGGGTAGAAGCATTTTATTTAACTTTCAAGGTGTTAGGATTGGTCAGCACTAAGAAAGCAGCAGATTCCTGACACCATTAAAACTGAAGTGAAATCCAGGTCTTAATGAAGTCACCAGTTCTGGCATCTAGTTCAACAGAAATACGCTTTGCGTGGATAATTCAGGTTGTACATTTAACGTGAATCTGAGAGGCTCTCCAGGGTTTAGCTTGACCAGCTAACACATATCAAAATAAATTTTAACCTTTTTTACACAAGACTTTTCATAAGGGTTAGCAGAAAACTGCTCTACACAAATCCTTTTTTTTCTTACTTGCAAGGAGAAGACCCAGGAGATGAACTCTGCAGAGACTAGAGAAACAATTTCTGTTTTACAGCATACATGCTTTGACATCTGATTTAAAACCAGCCCAGATCAAAAGGGACTGTAAGTTACTACTCTGATGGCTGCCCAGTGGTCTGTACAAAACAGAGCCACACACCACATCTGTATCCACATCCACCCCTTTTAAACAGGTCAGAGCAGCTGTGTAAAGTGTGTGAAGTATAATCTCAGAGAAAATACAAATCTGTGATGGTACTGATAAAAATTTCCCAGCACAGGCAAGAATATGAAATGGACAGAGCTAGGTATTCAGGCCTGAAGCAGGAAAACCTACAGATGCAGATGAAGTGTAACATGCTTCCTGCATGTCCAGATTCCTTGTTGGAGCAGAACTGGGGATATCACCCTCAAAAGTGCTTGTCTCCCTAAGTATAATTCAATGACACATTTCCTGATAAAGCCAACTTCCAGGGGATCTGGCTCACAGACAGTCAAGACAACAAAGTCAGCTCTAGGCTGAACACCCTTGCAATGCAGGGACGCACAAAAACCAACTCGTCAGCACACTCAGCCTTTCAGCAGTTCTGGATTGCTCCCAAATAGGATGTCTGCTGCACCCCGCCACCCAGCTCTGGGATAAGGCAGCACTCAACTGGAAGAGGAAAGGGCCCCTGAAGAGATGCCTGAGGGATTTGGTGGGCTGGGAACCCGGAAACTGTCTGGGATGTGGGTGGAGAGATCAGTGCAAAATAGCAGAGCTGTGACACATACACTTTCCATTCATCAAAGTCCAGGGAGAGAAAAAAAGTCACTTTTTTCCCTGCACACATGGGGGAACTGAGGCACTGAGACCACCTGGGAACTCCACTCCAGCAGCCACACCAGGCCCAGCCCCTCAGTACGGCAGAGTTTGACACCCAACACATCCTTCCTATCAACTTTCCTCCAAGAGTGTTATCTCAACTACACAGGCATAGAACTGAGGCACAAATGGGGTAAGAGATTTGTTTCAGATCAACACAAAACTTGGCATAGTAGAGAGCTGAGACAGATCTCCTGAGCCCCAAGATAATGCCTTAACAGCCTCTGTTCATCAGAAAAGACTCCCAGTTCTGTGATTCAACTAGTTCATTATTCCACCCCAAGAGTTTAAGGAAGATCTCAGCTCTGGCTTCTCTAATCACTAAAACAAATGATTACACTAGTTGCAGACCAGTTCTGAAAGCTGTCAATGATACGATCCTGTTATGGCAGGAGGCTCATAGAAATGTTGGATAAATCCCACAGGGATTCTCCAACCACAGATCCACAGTGTGGACAGGGTTCCTGTGAAGAAGAAGAAGAAGAAGAAGAAGAAGAAGAAGA
>VZRQ01003867.1:79822-116851 GCA_013397975.1 Machaerirhynchus nigripectus | reverse complement strand
TAATAATAATAATAATAATAATAATAATAATAATAATAATAGGTGAAGGGGACCAAGTCCATTTTCGGCAAGAGGAATACTTGCTGAATACAAGAGAAATACAGGAAGAGGGACAGAGTGGCACAAATGACCTTGGCCAGTAAATGTAGAAGAGGAGCAGGAAAGCCTGCAACAGCAGTTGTCCTGAGGTCCCTACCTCTGTTTTAGCTCCTTTGGGCTGAAAGCCTCCTTTTCCACAGCATCTAAGTGCCTGACAAATTCGGCAAACCCACTCTCACAAGGCATGGTGCTCTTCCTAGCACAGGAAAGTGAGGGACAGACAGGTAACGTCCTTGGCTCCAGAGCCCAGGGAGTGTTTGTGCATCTGCCACTCAAGATCATGACAGACATGATCACAGACAGAACAGAAACTGTCAGGACCAGGGCTTTCCCTCTTATGCCATGGAGATGGCCAGTCTGAGGACTTCTAAAAGGCATCATTCTGTGATCATTGACACCCCTCATCCAGAACTAGAAGATTCCTGAAGCCCATCTATATGGCCTGCACCGCCCCTGCTACCAGCAAAGGTGGTGGGAAGGGCAGCATTGTGGTGGGGGCAAGAAACACATTTGCAGTGACACTGGAGAAGAAACAAGCAAGGGCTGGTAAACAACCCCCTCCCATCCCCAATCCCAGTACTTTGAAGATCCGTGTGTTTTGAATTTAATTTTGATTTTCTTGACTCCAGCAGATTAAAGTTGAAATAACCTACAAATTACTTAATGTGCTGTAAATCTTCTGAAATTAAGGCCTAATGGGTAACACATGTCGGCAGGCAGGAGACATAGAGGGGAAGCTGGGTTTCTCACCAGCTCAAGGAATGCTGTGAGGATCTGAGCCAAAGGAGAGGGGGCTGGGGCAGGGGATGTGGAGTCACAGCACTTCCCCATCAGCCTCCCAGTGCCCACCTTACCTTTGGGTCAGAGCTAAGAAGCCACCCCTGATCCATGCCACCCACACCTCCTGGCAAGAGGGACAACAACAAGAGGAGCTGCGCTGGGAGGCCGCTGAAGGAACTGGGTGGCAGGATGCTTGTGGGCCAGCAAGGGGCACAGACACCACAGAAAACCCATTCAAACACCTCATTTCCCACTTGCCCTCCCTGTTCAACCCTTCTGTGTCCCCTATCCAGCTCACAGAGCCCCACTGCCAAACAAAATGCCCCTTCACACCAACACGCCTGTAGGGACCTTGGGAACAGCTCCACTACCTTCCGCATGGGATGCCTTGGCATGTGGGTCTCTGCAGAGCCAAGAGCTGTCCCTCTTCCTTAGGGCCTGTCCTCTCCATGCACCTGTCTCACCAGTCCCTGCACCGGGCAGCCTCAGCTCCTCTCCCACACAAGCCGCCAGCTCTCCCGCTGCTCCTGCCTGCTTGGGTTCCCCCTCCCCTCCCTCCTCTTCAGCAGATTTCTCTCAAGTGCGCTGCCATATGGTTCCAGTTAAGCCCCATATTTTTTCTTGTCGATTGAAAAGACACACTTTCCTCTGTGCCAGACAGTTTACAGATTGCTCCGTTGGCTCAATTTCTTATTGGATTTCTCAAAAAAACTGACATTTTAAATTAATTTACAGCCACAACAAAAAGAGTTCAGAATTTTAATGGTGTTGTAAGTAATTTTTAGGTAATCCGCTCCAGATTTTGATATTAACCTTTGAATCGAAGTTCAGGCAGCTACTATGTTACAGCACTTTAGCTGGCCTGGGTTTTGGGGAGGGGGCAGTGGGTTGCAGGGGGGAGATAATTTACTGCATAGCAGCATGGGAGCTGAGTGCATGTGAAAGCACATGGCAGCCTATGCACAGGGGAGGCAGCCCGGGTGTATGTCAGCAGTGGCGTGTGTGCCGCTGACATGTGAGTGCAGATGTGCACAGGCATGTGCCTTCCCAAAATGTGTGCCAAGGATGGTAAGCACGTGTGGGAGCTGCTGGAGGACAGGGAGCACCCGGGCCCACGGGCAGGTTGCGGGCACACACCTCCGCATGGGCGTCAGCACGCGCAGGCAGGTGCGTAGGGAGCTGAACCTGCGGCTCAACGCTCTGCAGCTGGGAGAGTCTGCTCAGAGGAAGGTGGGCGAAGGGAAGCGGGAGCAGAGGTGGGTTGAAGGCAGGTGCTGGCACCTCAGCACCAGCACAGATGAGCGCAGTGGCACGTGCAGGTGTGCCTGCAGCCAAGGCCCACCCCGGCAGCCAGGGCCTCCCACACCTCTGTGTACGTACACATCGCCCAGGTGTAGGTCACAGACCTCGCTCTGCCACCTCCTCATCCCTCCTCTGCCAGGGCCACATCCAGCACAGCACCCCACAACGGTGAGGAGCAGGGCCAGCTACCACCGTTCCCTGGCCTTGAATCTCTGCTCAGGGCAGGATGTGAGTGTGGTTCTCTCCTTCCCTTCCCAGTGTCAGCCCCATGAGATGTTTGCTTACTGGGGCCACCCTCAAAGTTTAAAGCCCAAAGGTAAGGGACACATGCCAAGTGCAGCACAAAAGGGGCAGCAGCTCGAGGAGTTCTACGTAGAATAGTAAGGTGTCTCTGAAGGAAAGCAACTCACGTGGGATTAGAAACAACACAAGAAAAAAGCTACAGATACTGAAAATGCCCAGGGGAGGAGAGAGGGAAGAAAAGAAAAAAGCAGAAGGAATGAGAGAGGACAACTAAGAGTGACAGAAATGAAAGAAGGAAATTAGGTGGCAAGCAACAGCAACAAAAGAAAGAAAAAGCAAATGGGAGAGGAGATGGCTGAGAGAACAAATTGAGGAAGAAGGGAAGGAAATTAACAAATAATTAAGAACAAATGAATGAGAGAACTGAGACAGAGTGACAAAGATGCAAAGCAACAAAGTGAAGGAACCAGCATCCCTCCTCCCTGCCCCAGCCAACAGTTACCATGCCTGTAACTGGAGTGCCAACAAATAGGATTTGCACAGAGCCTAGCAGCTCCTTGCTTGCCTTCGTGAGCCCCCTCAGATCCCAGCTTCAGCAGCAGCCAAGGATCTGGCCACCTGTGGAGCAACACACCCCTGGCACCTTCTTCAGCCGCTGGATGGGGCACATCCATCCTCAGCATCTCCCCAGCCACAGCGAATGTGCCAGGGTTAGCAAAACGCCTGGCATGCCCCTGGCCTGCTGCCACAGACCCTCACATTCCATTTCCCTTTATCATTTGCTCTGCCTGGAAATCCCTTTTCACTTTCCAGCTGCATATGGGCAGCAAAGCTCCTGTGCCACCCTGAGCTGTGTTACCATCATGCAATTGCCAAACCAACCGAGACAAAAGGGGAAGGGGGGGCCTGAGTACAGAGCTGCAGTCCTCGCCAACATTTTACTAAGCTCTTGCACAGAGCAGACGGTGGCTGGATATGGTGCCAGCTTACTACAAGAGCAGATTTTTAACATTCCTCCCCTGCAGGAGTCACTCAAGGCAGCCCGGGAACCTCAAGTAGAGAGATGTGACGACAACAACGGCAGCCTGAGGTCTGCTCTCTTAGAAACCCTGCCAGGGGACAGCAGTGACAGCAAGTACCATCTTCTGGAGCACAGGCCATGGCTATCTGCACAGGTGGGAGCAGTCCAGCCAAGACCGGCTGCCTGCACTGCCCAGTTATGGGCTCTGGGCTAAGTCTCAGTGGCTCACAAGACTCATGAAATGTTCAGGAGGTACAAGAAAAGCCAACAAAGTCATAAAAGCTGAGTCGTAACAGCCCAAGAGCACTGAAGTTCTCCAAAGGCCAGAAGAGAAGGGATGGGAGGAGCAGAGGAGATGCTCCCTTTGCTTGCTCCCAGTGGCAGCTGGAGCCTGCACCATGGTGGGGAGTCCATCCTGCTTTCCTAACCATATGCCACAAAGGTGTGACTTACAGCTCCCTTGCTAAGCACATCTGTCTCTTTCCAGCTGTGCCACCTTGTTCATTCATGCAAGAACCCGTGGGATTCATGCACCCTCCTGCAAACCCAGGAGTTTAAAGAAGTGCCAAGTCACTTCCTGGTCCTACACCCTGCAAGACACAACAGTGGTTGATACTGCTGATCAGACCTGGCATGGAGCCACTTGCAAGGACAGTGTGCCACGTTCTGATCCACCTGGCACAGCGCCACAGGCAGAGGGACTCAGATGCCCCTCGGCAACATGCCATGCTTGGGGGGGGATTCAGATGCCCCCCTGGCGCTGTGCCAAACTGGGGGCAGCTCTGGATGCCCCCTTTGGCCTGATGCCGGGTGCTGAGGGATTCTCCCTATGGCACTCTGCCAGCAGGAAGAGGGACCCTGGAGCCTGGGTCCAAGCTCAGGGAAGTTCTGGGATGGAGGACTGGATGTCTTCTGTTCCTGTGCCAGCTCTGCACAGTGAAGGCGTCTGCATTTCACTAATGTAGGAAGCATCTGAGCAGGCTGATGAGTCTTGATGACAGGGATCCCTGAGAGCTCCCTGCTCAGGGCTCCTCTGCCACTCAGAGTACCCCTTGGCAGGCTGCCTCACCAGTGATTGACTGGGGAAAGTTGCTATGACGACCCTGGTTTGAAAAAACCCTCAGTAGTTGCCAACTATTTGTGTTGTTGTTTTACAACTGTGGCCAGTGTCACATGAGCAGGAGCCGGCTGGGGGCCTGGGGACACAAAAGCAAATGGCTTTTTAATGGAGTGTCCTGCCAGCGCTTGAAGACTCAATAAAGAGGAGCAGGCGAGACCCCTTCATGCGGAAGGCCTCGCGCACGGGGCCAGGGCCTCTTTGTAGAGCCGCAGCCAGGGTGGGAAAGTTTGGAGAAATCAGAAGAAAAGCCTCCCCCTGCAGCTCTGGGCTCACGGCACTGTCTCCCTGGGGATGGATCCATCCCCAGCTGGCCTGGATGTTTCAGTGGAGCTCACTCTGGGCACTTGTCTCGCCCAGAGCTGGTGCTGCCCAGTGGAGCAGGATGGCAGCATCTGGGGAGGATGCAGGAAGGCGCAGGAGGAGACACAAAGAGTTTTCCTCTTTGGAGCAGGAGGAAGACAACTCAAAGAGCTGGAAGGGAAAAAAATGGAGAAGAAGGAAGAGGTGGATATCCCCACACCTCCCAGGAGCTGTCCCTGCTGACAGCCAGACTCTGACTGGGGCTGTGCTGAATCCAGAAGATACACGAACCTCCAAAGCCAGCAGGTTTGAGCTCGGGAGCAGATGCCCCTCTCAATTGGAAAAGCCTAGGAGCAGTTTTGGGGGGCAAGCTGGGAGCATGAAGAACCAGCAGCAAAGACCAAAGACATGTTCCGAAACAAAGGGCACTTGGGGGCACAGAAGGTCCTGAACTTAAAAGTAAGGGGAAGGACAAGCCAGGAGCACGGGGGCTTCCCAACCCCATGCAATTCTCACAGACCTCTTCGACTCCAGGGCCTTTTCTTACAGAAGCTATAATTATATTACAGAGTTCCTGTGTAAGCTACTGAGCTTTATTAATTAATCCTGCTTGGTCTCACCCCAGCCAGAGCCTTGGCCTCGAGCAGAGATGTGGAA
Source organism: Machaerirhynchus nigripectus (assembly GCA_013397975.1). Lineage (NCBI taxonomy): Eukaryota > Metazoa > Chordata > Aves > Passeriformes > Dicruridae > Machaerirhynchus > Machaerirhynchus nigripectus. Next base: position 111,329 of record VZRQ01003867.1, on the reverse strand, counting down.
TTTTCCAGGAAAACTTGAAAATCGTCATCAAGGAGAAGAAAATGTTTACACTCAGCCTTTTAAGTGTAAGACGGAGAAAGGGCTCATTTCTCTGATACAGCTGTGAAGTGGGAAGAGGCAGTGAACACACAGTACGGATCTGGGGTATCCCTGACCAGAGCTGTCCAGAATTAGCGTAGCATTTTCCCAGTGAACACCCTGAACATGGAAATTTGGTTTGGGGATTCCTAACTGCAAACTTCAATATGGATAAAGAGAGGCTTAAAAACACACCTAGCTGAGCTCTCAATTAAGCTTTCTCAGTCCAGACTTCAACCCTTGGAGCCAGCGGAACAGAGGCAAGGGGGGCCCCATTAGCTTTTGGATAGTCTGAAACAAGCTGATTCCTCAAATGACATGGCAGCAGACATCAAACAAGGCAGAAGTCACCAGAGATGGAAGCAGCTGAAATGCAACCTCTCCAAAGGGGTTTTGCATAGGGATGTGAGACTCTGTTTGAGTCCCTGGAGAACTCCATAGATTATAAAATAAAAAATGTTACCTAATGTCATGGCATATAATGGGGAACTAATGCCATCAGTCTGATTCACCTTTCCCAACTCTCATCAGGCCACAACAGAGAGGAGGGAACAGCCTGTGCATACCCTCTCACTCCTTTCCCAGGCATTTGTACTTGGAGAAGGTACCTGCCTGCCTACAAGCTGGTCTTGGAGGACAGGCACTGACACTCCTCACCCTGGTATAAGCTACAGCTGCAAAACAAGAGGCCAGAATCTTTTTACAAGGATCACACAGAGAAGTCTGGCTTCAAAAGGCAGTGTTAGTGTTTTTCTGCAGTGGCCAGGATGAATAAAAAGCTCACCTTATGAAAGCATTTTACTTCAGAGCTCAGGGAATCACCCTCCTTCCTACTCCACACTGGAAACTCCCTGTGCACCAAAGATTTAGCACCTCACCATGCTCTGCTCATTGAAGGGTTGTGCATATCCCTGTAACTGTCACTGAATCCTTCAGAAACACATTCAAAGGTGCCCACCTACTTTTCTGCACATACAGCAGTGGCACTTGGGCATTTACACCTGCACACAGGCATATTTTCCTACCTGCTCATGACTCCTACCATCCAGGCTGATGAAACTCTACAACTTAAGAAACAGCAGCAAAGCAGCAAAACACAAACAAACTCTCAAAGAGACGTCCCTCCTTAGCACACTCTACCCACCCACAGTGGCTGGAATCCTGAGCGTGTCTAGTTCTGTCCCAGCTTAATCTCTTGCCCTAAATTAGGTAAACTCACTCCATCCAGGAGCCACTGGCTTCTACTTCCATCCTGAAAAAGTAAAGGTGAGTCAGTGATCAACAAAATAAATTAAAACAGAGAAAAAGGCACTAATTGGCGAGCACCTGCCTGCAAGGAATGGGAAAAATATCCCCCTGAAAAAAAAAATCCTCTAGGAAAACAAAATGCACCAACATCTTTTTATTTTGTTTTTTTCGGTAATTATACTAAAGATGAAAAACTCATAATAAACATCTCCCAGTCCCCACCTGCTAACAGTAATTATAATAGACTCAACAATAAATGGTAAAGCAGAGCAGTGCTGCATCTCGGGAATTCTCTAGGGTATGTGGATTAGCTCGGAAAGCCTGAATGATTAAAATACACTAATTAAAATTTTGTGTTCCTTGGTAACTCGTCTGCCTGGGCCCCTGGTGTTGGCAAAATGGGAATTAACGTGACAAAAGCAACACAGAGGGTTTTTGTTTTAAATAAAGAAGGGGGGGGAGATCTATATAAACAAGTTCTCTCTGCACACACACACACACAAATTCAGAGGGACACAAACTTAGGGAAAGACTGAGGCATGTTGCTGGTGTTTAGCATGAAAGCAAGCAGTGAAAGCCTTCCCTCACAGCCTAGTTTATCCCCAAACCATCAAGGAGGAAAGCCTGGGAGAGAGAAAAGGAGAAGACAGAAAGCGTTGGCTTAAGACAAACACGGTCATGTGTGACCAGGAGCCCGGCTCTTTTAAAACAATTAGAAAAATAAACACATGGAGAGGTGGAGAGGCTCGCGCAGGGAAACCCCAGCACAGGACACTCTTCCGCTCCGTCTCCCTCACGCACATTCCTCCACGGTCTTGTCTGCCCTGCTCTTTACCAAAGAAAACAGGACTTTGGGATAACACACGAGAGCTTCTACCCCACTGCAGATACACAAAAGAAATTGAACACTTTTGGGTTGCCCTTAGCAACCTAATTGCATCAGTACATTGCACACAGGAGCCAAAGTAACTGAATTTTGATGAAAAGACGGCGGTAATTTACGGCATCACGAAATTAGTTGTCATAGCGACGGGTTAATTACATCTCAAATTAACAATGCAAGTGTGGTGAAATTAAATATAAATCATATTTTCTGCATAAATTATAGGGGTTGATTAGACCGGGGCTCAGGGAGAGGGAAAGGTTGAGCCGCCATGGGCCTACGCAGCTTTCTGAGCCGACGAGAGAGTCTCCTGGAAACACCGTGAGGAAGACAGAGTAGGGGGGGAATAAGAAAGTGTCACAGAAAAAAACGCACTGCCTTGATGCTCATCTTCTGTGGGGTTTTCTTTGGCTTTTTAATTGTCATCTGAACTCTCCCTTAGTTTCCCCTCGTGGCTTCTGTTGGAAGTGGGGAGAGGAGCCAGGCCCATGCGCTGTGAGGAGCTGCAGCTCCCTGCCCACCCCGGCACCGCGGCTTGGAGCGAGTTGTGCGTGGGCTGCCTCCTGCCTGCCCTCAACACCTCCCTGCCCTCTCCCCGGGACAAATGAGGGGCTGGCTCTCACCAGCACTGCTTGCGATCTTTGTGCCCAGCAAAGAAGCCTTGAGGCCAGCCCAACCCCCTTGGTGCAGGTCACCACATGCCGTCTTACACCTCTGGAGTCGCACTGCAGCTGCCCGGGCTCTTAACACATCCCTAACCTCTAATTTCTTGCCTGGTTCACAGCAACAACATGAAATGTGGTCTGCCAAACTGAGGAAATCCATTCCTGGCAGAGTTTCTGCCTGGAGGAGTGGCACAGCCTGACCTGACGCTGGACAGGCAGAGGAAGGCAATCTCTGATGCGTTCTCATCCGCAGTTTCTGTTCGGAGCAGATCCCGAAAAGCAGGTCAAACCAAGTGCTGAAATCAGAGGCTAAAGGGAGTTAAGAGAAAGCATGTGACACTGCTAATAAATCACAGCAGGTAAAGGAGAGCTCTAGGGCCCAGCTGCAGTTCAGACATCCCAAAACAGCAGAGCAAAGCCCCCTCGTGCCCGGACGCCGGTCCCACGCCCTGCCAGTACGGGACTCCGGCGCAGGCGGGAGGGAACAGCTCTGCTTCGGGGCAGCGGGACGGGTCCGGCAGAGACCGCAACAAAGCTGGGAGTCAGTCACCAGCTGCACCACCGAGGAGCTGTGTGGTTGCTCTATTAAACTCTTGGTGACCCTCGGCGAGTGTGGAGCATTGCCACTCACAGTGGGACACAGCTAACAACAAACAGCAACTACAGAAAGAGTGGCTAAAAATACCCGCTCCGCCCATGCCCCGTGAGGCCCGGCAGCCCTGGGAGCTGGGTGCCTGCAGCAGCTTCAGCCACTCCTCCCACAGATGGTCTCCTCTTGGCTTCCAGGGGCTCACAGGCGATGGTCACAGTCCATTGCAGGGGTGTACAACAATCTTGTAGCCTGGCTGCCAACCAGCCCAGCCCCAAGCAGGGGATGATGTTCAAAAGCCTGGTACTACTCTTGGGCCCTGGCCTCTGCTTTCAGGCTGGGTGATAAGGGGTACCGGGCACCTTTGCACAAGGCCCCAAGTGCTGTGCGCAGCCAGCCCCTGAGAGCTGCAGCACAGCACTGGGGAGGAGAGGGGATGTGGTAAGTGTCCACTCCAGGAAAGAGGGGACGTATTTGTCAGGAAAGGACACAAGGGAGTCAAACCCTCCAATCATAGTCCTTTGCTTTCTGCTTCTGTGAGCAGAGTGAGGAAAACCTTAAGAGAAAGTCTGCAAAAGGCAAACAGGATATAACTGTGGCATGGGCAGATGAGGATTAATGCCAGGAGGAACCAGGCGAGCTGCTCTCCCCCCTGCCCTGCAGGACTTGCTGCAGTCCCCAACACAAAGGGAGATTTCCATGTTTAACTCCTCAGACATCTACTATCCCTGAAGAAAATGCATCCAGGAACCTTTCTCACTGTGCCACTCTTGCAGAATTCAGTGACAAAGCTCCCACAGGCTACTCTCAGCCCAAAACCTCCTGCTGCAGGTTTGTCGGGCCATCCCAGTCCCACTAACTTTGCCTGTAACAACCCTCCTGCAGCCACCACCGGAGGAGTGACTGGAGGTATTAAGGCTCTTTGGTGACTTCCCTAAATAACAGTCTCCTTCTACTTTAAAAATGTTTTTCACTTAGCCTGCGTCTGCCCTGACTTCTTTACCCTTACACAGGCCATCTGCTCGTGGTGAAACACCACTCTGCCACCTCCCAACTACCCTCTCAGTTTCCAGCTCCTCACTGTGCACTGCCACACTGCCTTGCCTTTTGCCCACAACAGCTTGCTGGCAGCACTCAGACAAAATACTGAGACCCTCACAAATTCCTGCCACATTTCAGCCAGGCCTGTATGAGGAATTTCTCATGTAGGGGAATTTGGGGCTTGGTTTTTTTTCTAGAGGGGAAGGAGGGAGAGCATATGAAAGAAGGGAAGGAAAAAGCCTTAAAGTAAAAAGCCCCTCTGGTCCTGGCAGCCGGCGTGATCGATGGTGGTGGATTTGCATGTACATTTCATTAATTTTTCAGCATGCATTTTATTTATCTATGCGCCATACATCTGCTGAAGTTTATATACTTGATAATATATAAATATAGACACACAGCAATCAATACGACATCCGCTTCGCAGAAGCTTCCATTAGGCACACACCACCCCCCTCCCCGCTCTTTCCCTTCCTCATTTCCACAACCTGCTGCCTGGGCACCTTGTGCTGTTCAATCGGTTTCCGATTTTCATTAGCGGTGGAGCGCCAGCTCCCCTGGCCCCCAGCCCTCCCTGTGCCAATCCCATTCACATCTGCGCAGGCCAGGGAACTGCACCCGCGGCCAGCGAGCACCTGCCCTGTCGTGGGAAGCCTCTCCTGCTCACTGTCCCCTTACTCCCGAGCCTCAAGTGCTGGATGCTGCCTCGAGCCCAAGGGACACCCCAGAGTGCTTGCAGCCATCCCCATCTTTCCAGCCATTGAGTGGGATTGTCTCAGCAGGCAATGGGAGCAGCACTGGGGACAGCACAGAACCTCGCCTGGGTCACAGAGACTCCTGGGTATTCTCACACCTTCTCATTCCCTTTCCCAGCTAAGCCAAAGCCAAGGCCTGAATGTCAGCATTGGGCACCAGGAGACACCAAACACCGTCGATCCTTTGGCCGTCCGTTTTCCCCACTCCAGTTCAACTTCATCATCCCACTGTCTTCACTGTGTTGCATGTGTGTGTAGGTGGGTGGGAGAGAGGGAGAGCACATCCAGACAATTCCCTGGAGGGAAACTCTCCAAGGAGGAGGGCTCTGTGACCAGAGCCCTCTGAGCCAAACACGGCACCCTGGCATGCTGCTGCCCAGCCGAATTACCTCCTGCGACATGGCCTAGAAGCTTATTAAGTGGCTTTGTAGCCAGGATCAAACCGCAGCTGCTAAGAACAGCCTGGGTCAGTGTAAACTGCGGCCTGAATTCCCGTTTTTATCTCAGTTGACTGCCTTAATTTCTCTTCAAAGGTTGGGAATTTGACATGAACATCCAATCCGTCCCCATTGTATCTTTGTCTTGGGAAAAGCTCTTCTACACTCAGTTTGTGACCTGTCACACACCTTGGGCCTGTAACTCTTCATGGAATGTTCCTAGTCCCCCTTTCCATCCCAGTTTTCAACTCCGTAGGAAGGACTGTTTCTCATTATTGATTTATCTGTCTTCACTACAGTCTTTATCGCAAATTGGCTGGTCCATCTATAGCACAGCTTACAAACATGTGCAGTCTTGAACAAAACACTTGGGAGCCACTCAAACTACTTTTTGTAACAGCCAGGCAGCACATCATGTAAGACAAAAACTGTAGTGTGGAAGTGCCTTGCATCACAAGGAAACACAACTGGGAAATTTATTTTAAAAGAGTAATTGTTGCTATTATTATTATAACTGGCTACAAGCAAATCAGTGCAAAGCATGAGGAAGTTTATAAAAGCTTTCTGCCTGATTTAGGCTGGGAAAAGAGATCTTTTCACAGGAAAGAATGTATGGGAAGGTGTGCGAAAGCACAGCAAAGAAATTAAAGCCCAAGAGACAGATTTCCAGGGAACAGGTCTGAATCACAAGTGCATCCTTCCTGTCTGACTAAGGAGCCACACAACCTCTTTAACAACCCACTGGACCTGCATGGCCCAAACCTTCACTCTCCCAAATCCCTGTCTGGCACACTGCTCTCCTCAAGCAGGAGGTCGCTGGCTCATGTTAAGATACAAGTGGAGGGTTTGGCAGCAGACCCTGCCCTTTGCAGGGGCCGCAGCTGCCTCACCGCAGCCGGTCCTTGGCACTCAGAGATGGCCACAGGCATCCAAACCTCAGCTTCTCCACCATGAACCCCTTGCTCGTGTCCCAACAGCCTTCCTTCCTGGCTGCACCCCACTCCACACAGCAAACACCATTCAGCTACTGGTCAAGAGGAGGTTTGCAAACAGGAGAGAGACTGAAAATAAATAAAAGGATGCCTGTGCCTTTAAAAGAATTTTCATTTATAGGCTCTTCTCCTCTTCCACCATTTCAGTGATCTATATGCAAATATGCTAATGAATGCAAATTAAGACACCACTTTTAGTCCCAATTTAATAGAAAGCATTAAAATACCTTTTTTTTTTTTCCCCAAAAAAACTCCATATGCATGAAGGAAAGGATTTTTAAAATTTATTTTATTTATTTTTTAATTTTTTAACTTTTTGTTTAAGTCACATCCAGCAGCAAACACACTATCAAAGTGCTGGAGACAAGGAGGGGAAATCTGACTGACATTCCCAGGTGCCAATTACTAAGATCTTGTTCTTCTGGGAAGACTGTGAATTAATTTCTTCTATTTTTTAAAAGAAGCTATTAAAACTGATGGTTCAGCTACACTGTTCTCACTCTGAGTCTCCCCCACACCTCAGTATAAGCCCAGTGTGGAAGGAAGCCTGTCACATCCATAAAGATGTTATACTGTGTGTTAGGTTACACTCACTTTTTGGAGGGGCAGGTGTGGAAAAGCACATGCACATCATGCTGGGAGCAATGCACACGTATCCTGGCTCTGCAGAAGGAACGCATCCTGACCGCAAGCTGTAACTAAAGCCTGGTACTTGGAGGGGCTGCGATAGCACTAAAAACTGACACAATTGCCACAGGATCTCCCAGCCTCCCATTCCCAGAGGAAGTCTCCATCCCAACATCAGCTTTCCCAGCCTATTCAAAATCTGCTTAGCTTAGTTCAGTGAACAAAAAACTCCAAAACCCAACAGATGCAATGCTAGATTATGTTAGCAATGCTGTGAAAGTCTAGAGGAAAATAAACTATGACTCATATTTTAAAAGTATTTTAAATACAAATCTTTCCACTCAAGCAAAATCACAGTTTTTACCGAAACTTTTTGAGATGAAAAATGTTAATGAAGGAACAGTCAAACTTTTCACAAATCCAAAGTAATTCTGTATAGTTGTTCATGTACAGAAAGAAACACCATTTTCCTTTGAGTATTTAATTTGGTTGTTTTCTAAATAAAAACTTTCTGCTTTTACCGCCTTGTCACCTACCACTGTCATTTCATTTTATTTTAAAATCTAACATTCAAAATTGTGTAAAATCTGAATGGTTGCCTCCATTTAACTCAAAGCAGCTTTACACATTTTTATAAATACATTTTAATTGAGAAGCAGGAAAATTGCTCTTCACCCAGCCGTTCCTGCTGCACGGCCCCTTGCCCCAGCACTACCCACCCAGTGCCACAAGGCCTAAGCAGAGAACAAAAGCAGACAGACTCCACTCTGCTGACTGGGGTTTATCTGTGGTAATTTTACCTCCTTTACACGGCAATGGGCCAGACTCCTTTTGCAGCAACACTAGAGTAAATCAAGATCAAAGCCTTTCCCCCAGGATAATGGTTCTGTTACTTAGGGATTTACACAGCTTGGACATGGATGAGAATCCCATCCCTACAGAGAGCGTCAGGCCCTACGCTACATCTCCTTGCTGAATGCCCTTCAAAATGCCTAGAGCATGGCACTTCTAAGTGAAAACTCTGTTAACAACGATCAATAGGCAGAACAGGCAACTGGCTGCATGACAACCCTTCTTCCTGGATGAGACCAGGGAAAATCAGTCCGTCCGCTTCAGCACTCCCTGTGCCAGCTGAATGCCTGTGCTTCCGACAGGGACCCTGCTGCCGGCTCCGCTCCCATGCCAAGCTGGCCGCTCACCTGGTGGCACAAGTAGAAAGTATTTCCTTATCTAACCTGGATGGCAACAAGGCGACCAGGGACCCATTGGCTCCAGGAGCCAGGGCGAAGCTGCTGTCAATCTGCCTCACACGGGGCCAGATGCTGGACACACCTGGGGCTGGGGGTGCCAATCCTCGGCACATCTCCAGCTCTCTGCCCACCTTCGGTGTTTGCCCAGGGCCTCTGGCAAGGGGCTCTTCGACTGGAGTCTGCCCCAGGCCGTCACCCAGTCCCTGTGGCACAGTCTGGGCAACGGATGTGGCTGCTTTGCCCAGGGACAGCAATCACCCTCTTGGCTCAGACTTTGCTGCATTTCTCCTCCCCACAAAGTGCACTGCAGGTAACATGAAAGCACAAAGTGCATAAATAGGCTCCTCTGACATGATTGGGCACATCTCTCAATGTTTATGGCAGAGAACAGATATTTAGATATTTACAGGGAATATCTTTTGTCAGTGCCAAACCCTAGGTTTTGCTGTCAGAAAAAACAAACACAAGCACCGAAACTTGCCTTCAAATGGAAGTCTGCACAGGAGAAAGTGATTTCCTCATCAAACCAGTTTTATTAGATCTAAATATCTAATTATTTGTACCAAGTGCTGGGTTACCAAATATTTTACATGCAACTTTTAGATCATGTGTTGGAGTCTTTATAGAAAAAGACCTATGTATCTACATATATATGATGAACCTGATTTGAATGCCATCTGAAATATTTTTCCTTTTTCTGATTTTTCCTGTTTTTGTTTGTTTGTTTTTTTTTTTTAATAAAGTTTAAAAAGAAAAAAAAAGAAAAATAAGAAAGTCTCTCTCAGTTAATATGAATTTTCCTGGCCCTAAACACCTCCCACTCCAGTAATGTTATTAATGAGACATTTGCATGTCTGAATATTCCAGCAGGCTATTTTCCTTGATCGCTTTTCTAAAATCTTTTTAGTGTTGTTCTTGTAATTTTGTAAATGCAGAGTCATGAAAAACACATTCCAAACACACTCAAGACTCACCAAAGCCCATCCCTCCAAAGACTAGAATTAATGGAATTAGCAAACATCACAAACACTACTTACAAAACTCATATGTAATACACATAGTGTGTATCCTAAAACACACAAAATCTTTATGACTCAAGCCCAAACTCCTCCACTGGCCTCACACAAGGAAAACATACACAAATCTACATACATACTATCTACACACTATAGAGGTATGTGCCCACACAACAAACACTAAGCCAGAATGAAAGCACACACAAACAGCTTGATAAACACACACATCTCATCCATACATACATTACCTACCCAAACCACAAAAAACAGAGCCTAAATATAAACTCTTCCCCAACAATACACAAACATCCCCCAAAAACACACCACGCACACCCAACGCCTGCCAAGTATACACAAATACACACAGCAAATACCTGCTTCAAAACATGCAACTCATCAGAGGCAGCCCACTAACTACAGAAAAAAGGAGCTCAATGTGTATATTTAAAGGTTCAACAACTTTTGTCAGCTTTTCCTTTCTAAAGAGCAGGCAAAATGAGACAGACAGAGGGGAAGGAGAGAGTGAGCAGGAGGCGATAGGGAGGAGGAAAATGGAAGCTGCCTTGTGGGGAAGGATATGGATCAGGCTGTCATCTGGAGACCCATCTTCATCCAGAATTAATGCACTAAAGTTCTTTGGTTTTACTCTAAATTGTTTTAAAGAGACAGCAAAAGCTGCACCCTAGCTGCCAGGCACATGGGTACCCCAGCTGGCTCAAGCACTTGGGAACAGAAAAGGCAGCAGGTTCAGCATTTTGGGGCTAAGATGGAGAACCTAGGTTGGAAAGAGGGATGTTATTTTTAAGACTGCTACAACATGTTCTAAAAAGTTTAACCTGTAACCTCACTCAAGGGTGCTCAACAGGGAGCACGATGAGAGGGAGGCATAGATTTACACCACTGCCAGCAGCTCTGTCCTAATGCTGTGGGAGAGGGATCAACACTGGGATCCCTGCTCTGATCCACGGGAAGGCACTGGCTCTGTAGAGCAGCTTGGAGAGAGCTGCAGAACACTGCGGGGAGAGCCGGCACAGCAGGTGCCCATCCTGCTCAGTTCTGCCAGGGAGCGGGGATCAGACAGGAAGTCTCTGAGGCACTGGAGCAAGCAGGCAGAGAGGAAGATGCTGTGGGGAGAGCAAAACCTGTCACCACTTCGGCGGGGCACGCAGTGGCAGCCCGAGCCTGGCAGAAAGGCCGACGGCACCATGGGCTATTGTTGGGAGTTGCCTTGGGAATAACTCCTGAGGGCAGCCAGGGGACGCCTCACACGGACACAGGGAAGCGCAACCCTCATATCCGCTGCGCCCCTCAAACCGCTCACTGTCCTCAGGACAGAACTCTGGAGGAATGGTATGAGCTGCATGCTGACCCCCCTTACCACCTCCCTCAAGGGAATCAATACATCCTTACCTCCAACTCCCATATCCCGGGGGGATGCTACGGTTGGGGCGGGGGAGGAAGAACTGAGAGCAAACAACAGCAACAGGAACAGAGTTGAGCCATTTCAATTATTCATATGCCAGATGGATTCTTTTCCTGCCCTTTTTTTTTCTTTTGCTACAAAAATAAAAAAAAAAAGGGGGGGGGGATAGCACTGATGTTTGGGGAGTAAACAGGAGGAAAACATATTTTCCCCAAAACAAAGTGCAGAAAAGAGAGGGGAAAGCCCCAGCATACCCATCTCTGTGTGAGGAGACCACAGGGAGTGCAAATTTCCACTCATGGGGCAACTCACAAATGACTGATCTTTTATTTTATTCGCACAGAGCAAAAGAGAAGGAGAAAGCACATCAAAAAAATAGAGAGAGAGAGAGAGAGAGAGAGAGAGGGAGGGATGGTGACACAGAGAGAAAGGGACAAGGAATGAGAGAGAGACAGCAGAGAGAGGGAGGGGGGGCAGGCAGAAGAGGGCTTTGACCTTCTGTGAAGGATATAAAAAATCCAGCAGCCTCAGGGGACACCCAACTATCTAGCATATTGCTGTTAAAATGTCTGCAAAATTTAATACACTTGGCATGCCATCTAATCAGTCATTGGAAACCACAGTTTCTCTTCCTCTTGCACTCCAACTATGTCAGACCTCCCAGCATTTGGGCATGAGGTTGGGTATTTTCTACAGATGACAGAAAATTTGGTGTATGCACACAGGGTAGGTTGGAGGCTTTAATTTGTGCTTCATTTGCCTTTTTTTTTTTTCTTTTTTTTGGCCAAACATTTTCCCTTTTAAAACAAAGTTTATATAGATCCCTGCATGCTGCTGGATGTGCAGGGTGAACGTGCCTGGTGCAGCATGCTTCAGGCACACGACTGTGTGTGTGTACACAGACAGGATGGGTGGGAGAGGATGGATGGATGGGTGGATGGATGGGTGGATGGATGGGTGGATGGATGGATGGATGGATGGATGGGAAGCAGTGGCACACACCCCCACAGCCTGGCTGATGCCAAGGGGAGCATGCACAGCAGTGTCGGCACAGCCGCCAGCTCTGGCATGTGTGTGCAGGCACTGCAGGTGCGCTCCCCCAGCAAGCCAAAGCTCGTGCATGCCTGCCTGGCGTGGGCACACTCACCACAGGGAATGGACTGGGGGGCGAGGGAGGGTGAAACCAGCCCGAGGATGGGGCGGCACTTTGGTGCCGACACTCCTTATTGAAAGGGACAGCTGCCTACACCACCACACAACAGTAAAGGAAACTGCTCTCGGGGAAAACAACAACAACAAAAAAGCACCAATCCTCAAAACAACAAATATATCCAACACTTGTTACTCTAGCAGGAGCTAAGGGGGTTACAGGCCTCCAAAACAGCTGGGCAAAGAGTTTCTAAGCCGAATGGGAGAAGGCCACCTTTTCACTGCATGGAGGGGGGATGGAGGAGCTGGTGCAGAGCAGCGTGCATGATGCGCTTTCAGCTGTGCCAAGACAGTTGGCAAAGAGCTCAAGGTAAGAAAGATCAGGCCCTTCAGGACAGGAGGCTGATGCCTCCAGTTGAGTGTGCAGGTTTATGACCTTGGTGGTCATAAAGTTCCAAACTGGAATCCCTGGCAGGTGAGGACAGGCACCAGCTCTAAGAGCAGAGCATGGGCTCTCAGATAACACAGAGGCACTGCAGGTGAGTTCTGGGACAGGTGATTCTGGCATGTGGGCGACCTCCCACCTGGACAGCCTCATGGACCATGAAGGGAACACAGGAGCCCATGGCCCTTCTCAGTGTGAGCAAAGGGACAGATGTGCTGGGTAAAGGGCTTAGGTGCCAGGTAAGGAGGGAACTGAGCCCACAAAAACCCTGAGACACCAGAGCAGAACAGGAACAGCTGCTTACAGACAGGCTGGTCTTGCAGTTCAGGTTCTTCTCAGCCCATTTGGACTATGTCATGGGAAAACCTCTGCACAGAGGGAAGCCTCTGCAACTTGGAACAAGCAGGGCTCCTGGCCCTCTGAAGATGGGGCAGAAAGGGTCCTGGGTCCTCCTTTTCTCTGCAGAACAAGGGGTTTGGTGAGAATGAAGGTAGAGAAGAAAGCACAGAGGCAGGGGACAGCACTGGGAAGAATTACCAGTGATGGAAGAGAAGGTGGCACTGAACCATGGATGGGAAAGGAAAGGGCATGGATTTGCAGGGCTACAGAGAAATTTTAAACCAAGACACGGGCCCCAGCTCAATCAAAACTTTGTTCAGTAAAGAAGTTAATTGCTGAGGAACCAAATAAAAGAAACCCCACAGGCTGAAAACTGCTCAGAGTCTTTAATTAGCCAAAAAATGAAAGCGGTTACAGGAAAATGAGAGTGTAAGAGGGGATCCCAAGGGAGTACTTAGGCTACTCCCCCTTCTCTCCTTCATCACCAAACAGCCCAATGTAGGGCCATGGTAGCAGCCTCTTTGATAGCAGATTTGGGAAAAGCTTTTGGGGTTGGTTTCTTCTGACTATCCAGAAGATGAGAGCCCTAGCCAGTCGAACTCAGATTTGAATCAGGCATCTAGTAAGCCCAGGGGTTTCAGAGCCTTCTGTTCAACCCTGCACCAGTGCCTGCCAGAAAGGCAGGGAATGCCTTTCCCTATTTGCACTGGGACAGCTGGTTCTCTGTCTCCCTTAAGGCCAAGTAAAATAAATNCCCCCCCAAAAAAAAAAAAACAAGGCTACAGGTTGGAAGCAGCTTGTTCTTTAATGACCTAAAATATCATCCATACAAATGTACCCATTTCTTCTAAATTCCACCAAAAAATTCACACTTCTTCCTAATCCCTACACAGGCTGGCAACTGTCTGAACAGTCACATAGAATTCCAAGTGCCCAGTAACTTGCCAGCCATTTCTTCTACTGCTTTAAGAAGAAAGCAAAGTGAAGATGAGAGAAGAAGTGACTGAGTGGTTTAGCTTTTCTGCTACCCCCACACACAGTTCACACCTTGCCCCTTAATTCCTGCCCAAGGCAACTGGACTGAGTTTGGTGTCTCACCCACACAATTCTCCTCTCACAATTCTCCCTTCTGCGAAAGGCTCATAGTCTCTGGAGTGAAAGCTCTCCATACCATACAGGCAACACACAGACTCACTCTATGCCCACGTGGAACAAAAGGACACAACCTGGAATCAGGGAGCAAGAGCCAACAACACCGGTACATAACCTGTGAATGGCACTGGAATATGTGATCACCCCTAGGAGCTGGTTATGGATCCTGCAGTCAGCCAAGCTAAGAGCCTTCCCAGAATAACGATTGCATGCATGAAAATAAATAATAGAAGAAAGACTCTTAAGAACAGCATACATGAGAAAATAACACCTTATGGAGGAAGCATCCAGCCCATCCTGATTTCCAGGCTGATTCCACCCTGCTCCAGCCTACCCCCTCTCCTGGGGCCTATCTAGCTGGGAAATCACAGACAATCAGGGAGGCTGTTCCAGCCAATTTCCTTCAGGGAACCTGCAACTTCCTCCTGGGACTGTCCTCCTGCTGGCTTATTACTGCCTCACAGAAGAAAGTGAGGGCCACAATCTTTCCCAGAACTGGCTCTACCTTTGCTCTTCTCTCTGAGGCAGCACTGAGGGTCACAAATATGACACATGGGGTTTGGACAGAGGTAGTGAAGTGGAGGAGGGCTTGAGGAATGAGACTGCTAACAGTAGGAAACAGGGTAAACACAGGCGTTATGCAAAGAGAGGGAAGGAGGGAGGTACTCCAGGAGGCTGTAAATTCATGTTTGTAATTACTTCCTCATGTTTTTCAGCACTCCTCAGTCAAGTTTGATTAAAATTCCTTCCAAGGGAAGACACTCCATAGAGAGAGAGCTGCAATGGAATAGTCAGCTTGTGGAGTCTGCAGAATTGCTGGGGTGGGCACTAATAGCAGTAGTTTGGGAGCTGGGTATGGATCAGCTTCCCCTCAGCATGGCTCCGTGCCCTATGGGAAGCCACTTTTTGGACACAGAGCACCAGTTCAGGTCTGCCTGTTCTCATACTGTCAGTGTATGAAATAGGACATGGCTCCCTCAGCCCTCAGACACAGATCTGATGTGAGACAGCTTCCCCAATAACCTTCCAAAGTGGCAGAAAGTGTCCTCCCAGGAGCATGCTACAATTTCCTACGAAACATATGCCTCAGCAGATGGGGGAAGCTTATGCTTCCTTCCACGCAGGAGTATCTTACACAGGGGCTATTCCTCTCCATAGTGAAAAGCAGGGCTCAAGATATCACATCCTTGTTCAGTTATTCAGGGGAGAGAAGGCCCAATATCTGGCAGATGACAGTAATTGATGTGTAACAGAGATCCTTCCAAAAGAATGAAAAGGAAGCACAGTAATAGAGAAGGACTAAGGAAGAGCCCACTTTTGTCACCTTCAATCCTAAGGTGACAGCCTTGACACCATCCTTACCGGCACCAGCTGTCACTGGGCAGGGGTGGTCTTCCCAGTGGACAGGACAGTTTAATAAAGTTCCTTCAGGGATATTTCCAGGAATGGCTTCAGGGTGAAAAGCTCAAAGGCTGAGAAACCCTTCCCTTGCCAACTCAAGGGCATTTCTGTTTGATCCATTCCCTCTTTCTGCTGGCTGTAGGAATCTCTATTGCCTACAGGTAAGCAGATCCCAGGTTCCTGTGTTCTCTCTGTGTTCTTTGTCCATCCACAGTCAAGATGTTAATCCAGTGCTATGGCCAACTCCCACGCCACATCTTGCACTCTCTGAGTCCTTCCAAGCCCCTGGAGGAAAGGGTTTAAGTACAGCCAGTTCTCCCTCCTGACCCTGCTCTGCCAAGCTCTCTGCAGGAAGGGATGCCCCAGGACTGGGGCTAGGACCACAGAAGGTAAGCAGCATCAGGGGCTTTTAATTCATACTCGATGCTGTAGCAAGAGTGAGATAAAGAGATGCTGCTGGGTATCAGCCTCTGCGTTCCCTTCATGGCTCTGGGGAAATCATTATTATCTTGATGCCTGGTTTCTTTCTCTTCTCTTCCCCTCCCCTCCCTCTGAATATCCGAGTATCTTAGTGCTCATGTCAGTTAAGGGACAGACCCTGTGACAATCAGCTGAGTGGGAACAGGCAGGTTCTGATGAGCTTCCTCTCTTACATGCCTCTGCCAGGGCACACAATTCACAGTTCAGCTAACCAGGAGACCTGCAACCCATGATACTGCCCATGCTGGCATGCAAACAAATGATAAAACACCCTGTCTTGTGTTCTGGTTCTGGTTGCTCTCCATCATATGCAAGACACAGGTCATGGAGGTGACTCCAGCCAGCTCTGCAATCTTTTTGTGCTCCCTTCCCATCCAACCTGTGCCTGGCCTGTGTCAGAAGGACTTAGGGATGAGGAGAGGAGGAAGCAGAAAGATCCCAGCTGCACCTCAAATCCTACACTCAGGACTACCACTGTCCTTAGAATAGAAGTGCAGAAAATTATGTTTGATGCCTACTTGGACATGATCAGGCTGGGGAAGAGGGCTTGTTCTCCACAAAAAGCCCTTGCATGATGCAAGTGTATCAGTCAAAAGCAGGGAGACCACAAAGTAACTGTCTAAAACCTGCAAACGCTGCAGCCTAAGCCAGTAAGGTACATTCAGGCAGAGCAACACAGATGAGCATGACTAACTCAAGAGCTGCCCAGTCTTTGGAAGCTGCATCGAGGCATGCCTTCACAGGCAGTGCGGGACATGAGCATGCCCAGGATGCTGCCTTGCTGCCTCTGGAGATAACATGCCAGGGATGGAGGGTGCACATGCTGCTGAGCACACACTGGATGTCGGAGAGTGGGGGGACCCAAATGCCCTGGGAGCAGGGGAGTGTGTTTGAATACAAAAGAGGCAGAAGTTTGTGCTGCATGGCAGGAGTGTGATGAAGCGAGGCAAAGCCCTGCACCTTGTCCTCCCCACTGGTAAAGTGCCCAAGATGTGTATGGAGAGGAGAACCTCTCTGAGAAACCTGGAGGTGGTTTGAGGGGGGGCCTTCAACTCTAAATTCACCCAAGTTTCTGAGCTAATTAATTTACTGTGGAAAGAAGGAGCAGGAAGAACAATAAAAGAGCTTTTGTACTTAGGGTGGGACAGAAGCGCAGGAAGTAATTTTGCAGAATAATGAGTTGGGGGCAAAAAACCCCAGAAAATAAAAATAATAAGCTGATTGACAAGCTTACAAGAAAAGCCACACTTTTAACATTCTTAATCCCTAGAATAAACACACAAGGAGGAATAAGGATAGGGCTGGCTGTCCTCAGACATCACTGGAACAGATTGGGTTTGGTGCAAACAAGAGATTTTGTGCTGGTGGCTGTTGTGGATGGTCCTGCCCAAGCCAGCAGAGGTCTGTGAAAGAGTGTAGGGGAAACATAGGAGAGGATGCTAGAATCAAAGGCAGACACTCACTTGAATCTTCAGTCTCTCTGCTTTTTTTTGTTTCATGCTTTCTATACTACTGCTGCTTTAACACAATCAAAATTACACCAGAAACACAACTGAACGAGTCCCACGCAACAATGGAAATACAACAGCACTTTGAGAAATCTACATATTCCCACCCCAGTCAGCTGCCTTAGGAAGAACCAAACTATGTGACACTGTGTGCCTGCACCCCTGCCTTCATCTGATTACCATCCACCCCCAAAACATCCTTCAAATTTCTCCAGATTAGCAGGAGTTAAAAGGCTGGTTTTAGTGGCAGAGACACATTTAGGAAGGGATTGAATTTGTGCATGGTACAGCCCATCCCCTGTTTATTAATAAGCTATTTATCACTGGTGTTGCTTTTAATGCCATTTTGGTTTAATGCTGTTAATGAAATATAAATACCCGCACTAATGATGTTGGTCAGGAGCAGTGTGGGCTAGAGGCAGCTTTGCAGGAGGGAGGCCAAACCACAGCTGTGTATGTCAGAGGCTGCAATGGTGTGACTGCCAGCCCAGCCTCCAGAAGAGCTTCCCCACATGCTCCCACCATGAGCCTGCCCAAGCACAGCAGGATGGGGAGGAATGGGATGGAATGGCATGGGATGGTGCAGTGCTGGCAGGAGATTTCCAGACCACTCTGGCAGCCCAGGCCCAAGCTAGTTCCCCCAAGGAAGGTGGCTCATGGTCACAGTTCAGCTCCAGCATGGCACAGGACTGCTCCCTCTCCATTCTCTGCCTTTTGAGATCACAAGAAGAAGCCACCTGAGCCCAACATGTCTGTGTGGGGGACCCTGCAAGCTGCAAGGTAGCTCTCTAGATGGAAATATGTAGAAGTAGTCAGATGAGTTTTGTTGGCTTAATGCAGTTGCCCCACTGGAAGAGCAATCTGCAGGCTCTGCGCTATGCTCCCCTAGGGCAGCATCCACATGATCCCAACATGCCTTCAGCAAAGAGGCGCTCACATCAACCACCTCAGGGCTGCTTGTCGCTCATGCCAGGCTGGCCGTGGGGCCTTGGGCTGGCTCCAGGCCATGGGCTGGGATGAGGTGGGGTGGGGTGCGGTGGGGCAGGAGGAGCTCACCTGGCTCCTGGGACAGCCGGCCACTCCACAGTCACTGCCTCGCTCCCTGGGCTTGTGCTGCCCTGGGTCTGCTGCAGGTTAGGTGGGGATGGAGGAAATAAAGAAGTCTCTCTTGCCCTTGCAAGGAACAATGCCAAAAGCTTGGCCTTTGGCAAGGGCTCAGAGGTTTGCTCTGGCTCTGCAGAGAGGGCTCACACAGGCCTCTCTCCATTAGCTTGTGTCTAGCACCGTCATGGGGCAGGGATTACAAATCTCCCTAAGGCGGCTTTTGGAAATCCCATCTTGCATTACTATTTGCATTACAGCAGCCCCTAGAGAGAGCTGAGGCTTGAGGACGCTCTCAGATAGAACTGTGGGCCAGGAGAGGTTTCAAGGCATCAGAAGAGACTGGTATGGAAAGGCAAACCAGGTTTGGGACTGGGCAGTAGAAGAGGCAGGGGAAAACCTGTGCCCAAGGCCACTGCCCTGCCCAGCAGGAACAAAAGTTCCTGAAATCAGAAGAGAATCTGAAATGGACCTTCACCACCAGGAAGTTCCAGACCTCTACAAGGCTCCAGAACAAAACCAAGCACTTTCTTCAGGAGCAAACTCCAAACCTTACAATCACCTGAAGACTCAGTGAAGAGGCAAATTTGGAGAAAAAAAAAAAAAAAATCACACTCTCTTGAGACAGCTCTCCTGATAGTAATTTTGTCTTGCTCCAAGCTGACCCTCTCCACTAATCCCATATAAGAAGTAGGGAAACAAAGTGTTCCCCCACAGGAAGCTTAACTGAATGGGAGGACTAAGTGCAGAGGATGACCAAGCCCCCCTTACTCACTGACCTCTCCCAGGCCAGGGCACCACAGACCCTGTGTTCTGCGATCAAAAGAGGTGGCCTCTGCCACAAAAGCCAACGCATCAACTGTTTGCATAAACTGCAAAAAGATGCATCTCTCTTCCTCCCAATACCCATCAACACCCCTTTTTCTTCTGCTTTGCAGTCTCCCTCTTCCTCTCTCCCAGGTAGCAAGCACAGAGGAAGCTACAACTGGTCTGCACTGGGAACTCTCCTAGTGTCCCCTGCCACAGGGAGCACCATCAATTTATACTGTTCCTTTAAAGTGTTATCTTTTAATTTGGTGCTTCCCCCTTTCCCCTCTTCAGCTAACTGATTTATTAGTTTACATCTCATAAATTGTAACCCCTCACCTCCCCCTTCACCCTCCCAGATGCCATAAATCCCCTTCAGGGCTTTGACACCCTTCTGCATGTGGTGCAACCCCCTGCCCCCCAAAGTCACCTCTGAGTCCCCAGGGAGCGTGGGGCTCATTTGCTTGGGGTTTGGTCTAGCTCGTCTCAGCAGCTAATCCCTTGGGTGGCTCCTGTCAGATTATTAATTAGCTAAAGCGGATCGGCCCTGGAACAACATGCGGTTGGACTTCAGATAAAACAGGACGGCAGAGGCTTGGCGTGTAGTTCTTTAAAGGGACTTTGTCCCTTTTTTTCTTTTGCCTTCTCTGGGAGTGAAGGGAAGGAGAGGAGGAGGAGATGTGCTGCTTCCACTGCTGCTCACAGCCCCCAGCAGTTTGTCACCCTGGTCACAGGGCCATGCTGTTCAGAGTGGAGTGAGCCCAGGTCTGGAGCTGCAGAGGACAGGAATGGCAGGTATCATCCCCATCCTCGTCCTGTGGCAGCTAAAACTTTTCCAGATGTTAGAAAAGGTTTAGGAACCTGTTCAGAGGCATGCAGCACTCAGCTGGGGAGTCCCACTGTTCTTCAGTGTCACCTCGCTTCTGCTGTCTCTTGTCCTCTCATTGCTCCCTATGGAGAACTTGGTGTTTGTACTACCCCAACAAACGAGGCAAAGTCTGTTCCAAGGGGCCACAGCCATCCTCATGTTGAGAACAGGTATTTTAAACAAGACGCCATCCAGTTTGTGTGGCAGGTTTTAAAGCTCCCTTTCTCATCCTGGGCAGGATAAAGAGTGAGTGGTCTCATATGCATTACACTGGAAATCTGCAAGAACGAGCTGGAACAAGAATCAGCACAAAAGGATGCTGGGGAGCAGCTCACCTCCTTGCTCCCTTTCCGCTTTGGATTGTTTTGACTCAAACCGATGAAGCTGAAATATCGAGTCACAACGGCACTAAACTTCATTACAAGCTCTTAACACAGATTACTTAATAAAAACCAGGCTGCTTTAATTGCTTTTCCCCCATTAGCATTTCTGGAGGAGAAAATTCTGATTAATTTGAAGATGCACATTTCCCCCACCCCCTGTGCTGGCCTGTGAACCAGACCTCCTTTCCACACCAGCACTGTCTAGAAGAGCATCCCAGAGAGTAAATTGCACCCAAATCCACATGACTCTGAAAAACAAAGGAACTAAGAGCCTGGATGAACAGATGGGAGTAATGGTGTGAAGCAAACAAGGGGAAGAAAAATCTCCCCTCCTTTCTGGTGAACCCATAAAAAGTGGCACAGGGGAATGAGGAAGAAGCAGGCAGAAGAGGATAATGGGAGGACAGCCAGTGTGGCAGGGTTCAAAGAGCAAGGACAGAAGTTGGTAGGTGACTGATTTGGTGGGGTCCTGGGAAGCACCTTCACCTTTCTCTGCAGCTGGGAAAGGAGAGGCAACTCTGCTGGGGAATATAGTGTGGATTTTCAAATTTTGGACCAAAAGCCTGAGAGCTCAGTGCTCTCCAAATGCATGTGAAACGGTCCCTGTTCCTTGTTCAGGCTCTGCCTGGATATCCGGTTCTAGGGAATGATAACTGTACTTTCCCCCTGGCTGGTCTCCCACAGGTTAGGAGCACTAGGAAGTCAGGGACAGGTCGGGGAAGCACCCTTCATGGTCCAGCACCTCCCTCTGGGCTGGGAAAGCCAGAGATACACCAGTCTCATGGGCAAAGGAAGGAGCTTCTTTGGGGAAAAGCCAGAGCCCCGGGCTGTGCTGCTACAGCAGAAGATGCCAAGCAGCTATCCTCACTTTATTCCTGTATGAGGGGTCAAGGACGTCCAATTCCCAGTTCCTCAAATATGGATGTAGAGAGGACAAACCCCCTCTGCTCCATACCATGTGTGACCAGCTCAGGTAGGATCCACACTGTTCCACTGCCAGATAGCCCCAGGTAAAACAAGTCTACCAAAGAAATCATTCCCAGCTTTTGGGACAACTGACTTCAGCTCCTGTTGTAACTATCCCTGGCAAGGGAGGATGGCAACCAGGTTCCTGAGTAGGTTGTTCTCTAGGTCAGCATACTTCAGGGACATGGTAATCAGGTAGAAATTGCTCCTATGTGCCAACTCTTGTCAACCTTGTAAATCTTCATGTTTTTCTTAAAGTCTGAGATCTTGCAAGTTACATAAGATTTTTGTTTTGTACAACAATGTGTGTACAGTGCTATCTCTGCTCCCTCTGCTCCCTCTGTTCTCCCACTTTCAGGGCACAGCAACCTGAAATGTGATCTGTGTGCATGCTGAACCATAGAAACCTTGGTATTATTAAGTCTTATAATTGCAGGGAGGAGGGGAGCAGCTTTTGACTTCTGAAAGGACAAGGCTAGCAATAATGTTTGCTCATTTTACTTTCAAACTCACCTTAGTTTGTCCTCTCTCCTTTTCTCTTGTATGTTCTATTAACGTACAGCTTAGACAAACTCAGCAAGAATCACAAGAAAGACACTGGGACAGATTGTAAACTGCCCTGGCAAAAATCAGGGTAGTTCTGCTGACGAGAAATGCAGCCCTGGTGCATCAGCAGATGGCTTACCTGTGGCTCTTAATAGTTAATATACAACTGCAGTAATAGCAAAAACGAGCCTCAGCATTACCACATAATTTGTCAGAGGCAATATGCTAAAACAGCCTTTCCATATTCAGCTCAAGTAGTGAGATAAGCCTCACCTCCGGCACTGCCCATGGGCTGAGCACCAGCTCTGGAATGAGCCCCCAGCAGAAGACATCAGAGAACAGCTACCATTCGCTTTACACTATTTGTTCATTTTTAAAATTTTTTTGTTTTATCAACAGGTTTCTATGAACTACATTTTGAACATGCATTTCCCTTGAACACTCATGTGCATACTTAGCACTGATTGCTCCAAGTGCTTTCCAACTGTTTTTTCTTGAGGAATCTGCAGGTCAGCGTCCCTGTTGGCTGGAGAGCTGCCTGACAGACAGATGGACGGTGTATATACAGTGCCTACTAGAGCTGAATGTGCTCCTAAATGCTAATGGAACCCTGCAAACTCACAACAAGCTATTATTATTTTTTCAGCCCGCTGTTTCATCGGGGCACCACAGAACTACTGCCTATGCCAGCTCAGAGAACTGCTGTTGGGTCTAAGGACGGGAAGAAATACTGCTGGACGGTTAAAGGAATCAGGAGATCTGGCTTCTCCTCCCAGCTCTGCTTCTGAGTCATTATTAACATAAAATCAGGTTTGTTACATCAGTGAAGCTTGAGTAAATAAACCACGACTCATCATTGTGTTTTATTTTGCAATATCTCAGTGGGCTCCTCTCTACAAATAAACACTATTAAAGATCAGTGCAATTGCAGGTATATGGGGAAGAAGAGAAATGAAAGCATATAAACTGGGCTAAAACTGTATGAAGAACAGGGTAAAATCTCAGCTTTTTGGAGGATATTGATTTTCCCAGGACAGGCATGTAAAAAAAAAAAAAAAAGAAACCTTTATTGGGGACACTAAAAGATAAATGAGTCATGCCTGCAGGTCTGACAGAGCTGATGGGTAAAAAAGATTGGGAAACATCCCAATCCCCTTCTGAGGAACCAAGGCTGAAATCCCAATGCCACTGAAGTTTACAGTAAAATTGGTGCTTGCTTCTCTAGCACCAGGATTTAACCTCCATAAATTCCAGCTGTGAAGACAAAAGCCTTAGGAAGGAGATAGCCAACTTCATCAGCAACAGTTCCAGGAGACTGAAGACATCATGAATCCAAAAGAATGACCGAAGGTGACAGGGAAAGCAAGGTCTGAACCCATGAAGGCCTGGCCCAGTCCTGTCTCCTCCAGTATTGAACATCCCTTTATCCATCTGAGTTTTTGGGGCAGGCTGGTCTCCAGTGAGACACTCACACAGGCAACTGCCAGCCCCCACTGAAGCCCTGGGCTTCTCTAGGGCTAAGCTGCTCCACATACCCACCCACGAGTCTGGTGCTTGCACCTAACTGCACCACAGGCTCTGCAGTCAGGCCTCATTCAGCCCTGGGAGGGATCCTGTTCAGCCAACTTCCGCACTGCCAGGACACCTCATCAGCTTTTGCCCCTCAAACAACTATTCCCCCTCATGAGTAGGTGCAAAACCACCAGCTTCTGGGCACTGCAGGGCTTCTGGAAGGGCTTTGGGCTGCCGTTACCTTTATTTTGAAACTGACTCACTCCATGTTTCTCAAGAGCCTTTTTAAAGTGTTCCCTGCTTGAACTCTGGCATCAAGGCCCTTTCCTGAACATCTGAGACCTTTCAACCTGTTTAGATCCCATTGACGGACTTCACCCTCCATCAAGAGGTTATATGAGCGTCTGTTGTTATCCAAGTGAGCAGGAGGTGCTAAGGACCTTAGTGGATCAGTATTCAGTCCCACTCCCAGACCAGATATGGTAAGGACAGCTATAAGGCCTGCCAAGCACATGATCCTCTTTCCCCTCCTTTGACTTCCCCCCATTCAGCTTTCCACAGCCGCCAACTAAACATCTGATCGAAGGCCCGGGGGAGGGAGTCAGAACTGTCCAGTCTGGTTATGAGTGAAGGTCATTGATCTAGCGCAGATCAGGGATGCGGAAAACAGGGGAGGGAGGAAAAAACCCTCAGAGAGACAGAAGAGAGGGAGTGAGGCAGGCAGAAGCAGCGCAGGAATAAGAGCAGGGGAAGGCAGTGGAAGTGGCTGAAACATGGTTTCACACTCCAAGACCCAAGGGCTGTTGTCAACCCGTCCTTCATGCTCACGTCTTGTCACACTAGAGGTCAGGTCTCCCAAGCGTTCCTGGAGAGCTGAGCTAGCCCATATGGCAGGCAATATGTTAACAATATGGATCAGCTGCTCGTTAGGGCCTGAGCAGATGGATGTGACAACCCTGCTCTTACCCAGACAGGCTTTTAACATCTTCCCTCTCCTCTACTCAGCCCTGCTGGAAGAGCTCCGCCTGGGAACTGTTGCCTCCAGCCTACCTGAACTGTAGGGCCACAGGTCAGGACAAGCAGCATGGAAATGCCTGCCTGGCTGTACCTGGACGGAAATGAGCAGGGTAGAGGATCATTCAGACCAGTGCTGGCAGGAACCAGGCCAAGCATTCATCCAAGGATAGTGTGCTGCAAACAGAAAGGCCTCGCTGTAATCCAGACATGTGCTCTTAGCTCCCAAGCAGGGTGATACAGGAGATACTGTCTTCAGATATATGTATATGGCATGTTACCACCAGATGCCACACTTTACAGTCTAGACTGAGTTTTGTAACTGCCTGGGAAAAATTTCTCTCACAGAACATGTAATACATAAATAGATGTGTATTTTAATGGGCAAGTTAAACTCCTCCTGGCAAAGGCAGGCAAGTTGATTTCATACACAGGTGGGTAAATTTCCACAAGGATTTTGCAAGGCTGTTTCGTGTTCCCCAGCCCAGCTCAGGATCTGAGCCGTCAGGGCTGGCCCAGCTGCACTTCTGTGGAAGGCAGTGTTCCCATCTCATTCCCTTTGCTGCTGTGTCCATGCAGTAATACCAGGAATCCTAGCAAAAATAATGCCATCAG
Source organism: Machaerirhynchus nigripectus (assembly GCA_013397975.1). Classification (NCBI taxonomy): domain Eukaryota; kingdom Metazoa; phylum Chordata; class Aves; order Passeriformes; family Dicruridae; genus Machaerirhynchus; species Machaerirhynchus nigripectus. The sequence goes on along the minus strand of VZRQ01003867.1, from coordinate 86,039 downwards.
TCCAAGCTAACCCCCAAATTTAGCTTTACTTTAGGATTTAAACAGGGGGGAGTATTTTGTAAATTCAAATACAGACAGAGCAGATATTTCTAATCCCTTTCCCACACTTTTTTTAGCTTTTTTCCCCCTGCATAAAATTCTACCTTCATTAACTGAACAAGAAAACTCCCTCCAACCCTTATAGCTCTAGGACTAAACAGCCAGCTTGTGCTTATAAACAGTGAAAAAGCAATCACAGCCTAGGGATGGGCTCTGGAGAACATGCAAACAGCCTCTGTAGCCCAAAGTAAATTGAGCTTGTTTTGAAAGTAGAAGCCATACAACTTGCTCCAGGGCTGAAGACTGTAACACAGGGATTTCTAGTCCAGAGCATGAGAGATCACAAAGCCACATGCCTGAAAGGCTAAATGCATCTCCTTCACTGCAGTGATGCTTGTAGAACTAGGGGGACCTCAGAAAACAGCTGGAGTCCAGGGAAATATTTCTATTGTCTCTAATGAGCTACTGTCCCTCAGGAAGCAGCCCCTGAAGGACACTCAGCAATGCACCCATTAGGTACTGAGAGGAGACAAACATGGAAAAGGATAACTGATTTGCAAGAACCTGAACCTCATGGATTACTCCAGCACTTAAAAGAATTCCAGATGTATCAGTCTCCTTCTCTTACCTTCTTGTCTCAGAGGTTCTGCTCATCCCAGGTCCAGGTCAGATGGACAATGGAGTGTTTTCAATATCAGGAGCTACACCAGCAGAAACCTGTGACAGGGGTCACAGGAAAAGCTCCTTGTGATAGAAAAATGGACCCAGAACTTACAAGGCAGCTTCCTCAGCAGTTTCGCCCTGGATGTTGGACCTCTCTGGAGAGGCACATATGGGTGTTTGGCGGAAAATTCACCTGCTGCAGTCAAACCTGAGAGCTTGTGTCTTATTTGGTAAAACCTCAAGGCTCTTCATGTTCCTTTACCTTATTCCCTCAGGCAGAGCTCCTATTTGGGAAGCTCTCTTGCCTGTGGAGGCCTGGGAAGGCATGGGCCATTGCTCTAAAAGGGGACACAAGCACCAGAACAGCTCACACAGGGAAAAAGGCCAGAGTTCCCTACATTAATAGTTCAAAACCAGGCTTTCCAAATAAAGCATGCCAGACCCTGGAGGTGTTTCAGCACTAGGAAGGTGTGGGAAGGCAGAGCTCACCCCTATCCCATCCTGAAGCACACTCTTTACTGGCAGCCCTACTGAAAGCACTCAGGTCTGTAGGCTCCGAACACGTGGCAAGAACTGAGCCCTGCTGAGCCTTAGAGGATCATGGCTGTTGCTCTTTCAGGTAGGGCTATGGCACTCAGAACATGAGTAAATTCCTCTGTGCCACACACAGCCAGCAATGCACAGGGATAGCTGGAGCCCCAGACCAACATCTCAGCTGTGTGACTTTTCTCATCTCCCCTCTTGCTAAGCAAATACAGTCCCTGCACCCAGACCCTTGCAGTTCAGGTCTCAGCTGCACCTGTGACTCACAACAGCTTTGGACACACTGCTTTGCCCAGGTATCATTTATGGCATAGCAGCAAAAAATAGAGGAACATGATGATACACAATCCCCTCAGGCACTTCAGCTGCTGATCTTCATGCAGGCATCATCAGCATTTAATGATGTCAGCACAGAATGAAGATACCCCCTGACAACACCTCTCTGCCCCTTACAGAGCACGTGATGTCATGCAAAGGCCAGACACAGCTAGGATCCTCAGCCCCTTCTACCTGCAGCAGTATGGCAGTGCCACCAGGTACCTCCCAAATCCCCAACCCATTGAGAAGAAATATATTATCCCATTGTTGTGTCATACCTTTCTTTGCAGACAAGCTGTGATGGCAGCCAAGCAGAGAAGAAAGTAAAACAGCTTTTAGAAACACCGAATCCCACCCCCTCACAACCTCTCTGAGTTACCCACCGTGACCACAGACATCCTCAAACTCCTTTTGTGAAACAAGTCAATCAGAAACTGTCCCACACAATACTTACCCAGGGGACTCCTGTGCATACTACTTAGGTAATTGCTAATACTGCGCAGCAGCTCATTAGGAAGAAGGAGGTGAAGAGAAGGAACCGCTCAAACCAGCACTCTGCTGTGTCAGCTGGGTGTTTGTGCAGAGATGGGCAGTGATGGCAGAGGTAAACCCAGTCCTACTTGTAAGCCAGCCCAAGACAAACCAACATCCCACCATGCATTTAGCACCTAAACCACTGACTTCCAGCTGCTCTTTCAAACTTCATAGGCTAGAGATTTCCCAGGAACTGGAATAAAGGCTCTGGAGAGTCAAAATCACTCACTCTGGTCCTACTTCAGAGCAGTTTGATCACAGAACAAAAGCTAGTACCTTGCATTGAGAAGTCACAGGCTTCAAGGTCCATTCCAGTGTACAAAGCCAGGAGAGAAGTCAGGTTCTTTGTTTTGGAGGTGGTCTCAGGTGAAGACAGTGTGAATTAGATGGCCTCCCTTCACTTGGTGAAGTCTCTTTTCCCTGAGGAGAGTTTCGAAAGGAAATGAATATTCCCTGCTGAGCAGTACCAAAGCTCAGGTGAATCATGAGCACAAGCAGTGACGCCAGCCTCAAATGCCACAGCCACCCACAGACCTGAGCCCTTGGTCACACATAAGAGGCCAGCAAGGCAAGGCATTTCACGCCCTGCTGAACACACTGCATCCCCATCTCCTTGCTTGCCATGTGTGGTACTAGCAACTCAAAAGCCAAGGTACAAACCACCCAGGTGACTATTCAGTGGGCCACACACTCCAACTTTCCCCAGAAAAAAATCCAGGTCAATCAGTGGCAGAAGCAGCCTATAGTACTAAGCCACTTATAGCAAAGAGCTTCCCCCTGTAGCCAGCTAAGCGTTGCTGCCCACGTGAGCCTGTGCTGCCATCCCTCCTTTGGGGGGAATCCAGCAGCACAGAACTCCCTGTCCATCCCCACATCAAATCTCATGCCCAAAAATGTTACACATACAACCAGATGACACAAAGGAGAATGCTTATTTGCAGTTTAGTGAGGCCCACAGTAATTAAGAGACTTGTCAAAACTCACTTGGCAAATCTGAGGCAGAATTGGGAACTACGGCTAAATGTCTCAAATTTTGGTCCAAGAGCTGGAATGCAAAAGCCCTATGCTCCTTGGGCGCATATTGCTACCTTTGCAACAGGTTTCACCCTTCTCCCTGCTCTCCCTAGACAGTTAAGACAATTCCCTTCTACTCCTGCATTGAAGGAAATGAACAAATGCACAGATTAAAATAACTTCTACTTTACTTCCAAAATTATAAAATGTGTTAGTTCCAACCTTTGTCAGAAGCTCAGAAGCTTCAGGCTCTTCTATGAGGTGGGATTTGTAGACTGGAGGGTTTTGTTGTTGGTGGTTTTTTTTTCATTTCCATCAGACAAAAAGAAAAGAAGCAAAACAAAAGAGGGTTGTTGAGATCAACTTGTGATAGGTGTCGGGCCAAAGAAAATGGAGCCAAAGAAGTCAGAACCCTGCAACCAGCAACCTTTGTGTCAAGTTAAGCAAATATTGTGGCGTTTCCATGGCAATCCCTGTTTTGAATATCCACTACACTCACTTTTTAAAGGCCTTTTCCTGTTTGTGTTTCAACTTCAAAACCTGTAAATATTTTCAGCCTTAACACATCCCGACCTCCCCCAGCCTCTGAAATGAGATACTGTCAATGCTCTGACATGAGGTCTGCTGTCTGCAGTACCCCAAAGCTGTGAAAATTCATGGCAAAGCCAGGTTGGCAACCCAGGACAGCTGGGGACAGCAGAGGCTCGGCTGGCCCTTTGTCCCACTCTCAGTGCCAGCCTCCACAGCTGTAGGTACAGGAGCCCGGTCCATGCTTTTCCAAAACTGATGAGTGAAAAGAGCCATCTCAAACATTTGGCATTGATAGCATCAGCCCAAGGCGAGCAGCAGGCAGCAGGTGTTTTGCCAGTCTCCTTCAATCCCACTCTGCCAGCTCAGGCTGCCTCTGACTCGCCACTTCATCTGCAATTTCTGCTGGGAGGCTCTTCCTGTGACCCGCTGGGGGCCAGCTGCTCGCACAGCCCCAGCGCTGCCCCCTGCCCTGACCCGGTTCCCCTCCCTTTCCTTCTACCTGAGCTGAACCGAGGCTGTCAGTCACACTGATTTATGGGATGCTGTGTCATGTGCAAGTGAGAATGAAGAGTTAACTTTGTCCTCACTTGCAACCTGGGCTAGGGTGTAAATTCCCCAGTGTCCTCAGCAGCAGCCTGTAGGTCCCTGCTGCATTGCCCTATCCCTGCTCCACCACCACAGAGCCCATGGGAAAAAAGTCCTGGGGAAAGAGCCCTGGTCAGGTGCTGGTGTCACCTGTCACATCTGCTGTTAACCCTCTCCCCAAAGAATACAGCTGCCCCTGCATCTAATGCTGGGTTGGGGTTTTTTTTGGCATGCATGGAGGTGGACGAAAACACCTTCTGCTGCACTTCAGAGACACGTTAAGGACTTTCATTCCCAAACCCCCAAGTCCAAAGGCTTTGGCCTGTGCTGTTGGAATACAGCCCTTCCTAGCAGCTATGGGAGTGCACTGGTTAATTCTGAGTTTCCTGGCTGCGATGGATTTGTGCCAGGCCTCCAATGTTAGCTTAGTGTAATTTTTGGGAAGTCAATTTCCTTTAGGTTTTTTGTTGTTGTTGTTGTTGTTGTTTTGTTATTGGGGGCTTTTTGTTTTTTTTGGGGAGGGTTTTTTTTTGTTTGTTTGTTTGTTGTTGTTGTTGTTGTTGTTTGGGGGATTTTTTGGTTTGGTTTGGTTTTTTTTTTGTTCAAGCTTTTTTCCTCTTTTAAATCGAAAAGTAGGAGCCTTTGAATGAGCATCAGGATAAGGCTATCCATCCATGGATAGCTTCGCAAGAGCATTTTATAGGCACCATGGTACATGCACAGAACAGCCATGGAAACAAACACCAAGTGACTTCAAAAGCTGTTATGCCGAATGCCCACAGAGGCAGCCTCCGTGGAGCGGTCCTGTCCTCGCACGAACATCACTCCTTGGTCCTGACCACCTCTCCTGCAATGCTGGGTGCTTCTGATACCACCAGCAGAAGATGCACAATATCTGCTCTCCTGGCCAGCTTCCAGCTCAGGTAATTACATCCTACAGGAGTTTCAGCTGGATATTTTATCCCTTCTTCACTTCCGGCCCTGAACTGCTTCACTGGGAGTTGCTAAAACTCTATCCAGATCCACCCAGGACGTGAGCACGTGCCAGGGGCTGGAGGGAATTCTGTGCATCCCTACAGGTCCCAAGAGCCCAGTGTTTCAGCAAACAACCTCTAAAAGCATGTGACAGCATACCTTCTTGCGTACATCCCGTAACACTCCCACCTAAGAACAAGGTTCAGAGCTCGGAAAACAATTGCCCTACCACACTGGGAACCGACAATTTCTGCATGTGTGTGCTTTACGCTGCCCAATGGAGCATGATTTGGGACATGGACACTGGCTCGTCCTTTGCTGAAGCGGGAACCTTCCTCCCATCACCTCACAGGCTTGGCAAAATTAAAATTTGTGGTGACAGTAGTGTGAGGCTGAAGCCACAGCTGCTGTCTGCCTTTGCCAGTGGCATCACACGCTGGAAGGGATACAAGTGATGTTGAATGTACAGGAAAAGATGGGCCAGGTTTAGAGCACCCATGAGAATGCGCCTAGGGTCCATGACATGCCAGGTCAACAGGTGTCAGTGTCTCTGACCCCTCTCATCATGGTCCCACTAAAACGCCAGGAGCAGGTAACACTGGGAGGGTGACACTCTCACCAATCCCTGTCAACATGTGCTCCAAAGTGCAGGCACAGAGGCGGGTCCACCACCCTCCTGAAGGAGCTGTGCTTTGGCATTCGCCATGGTCACAAGAATTCAGAGCCCTTCCAAGCTGTCCAAGACATTTGGAAATGACGTGCTGACCCACCCTCCACTCAGGGCAGCCCAAGTAAGTGGGCTCTACCAAACCTCTGTTTCATGTCCTCTTTGTCTTATTCTTTCAGCAGATTCTGGACCAGATGCTCAACTGGTGCAAAATCAGTGCAGTTTCGGTGGCTTTAGTGAAGTCATGCCAATTTAAATGAGTTGAGAATCCAGCCCTCCAAGTTACTCGAGTTGCCAGTTCTTCCTTTGGATAATCCTGAGGGTGATTTCACAGCAAGCAGCAGCGCA
>VZRQ01003867.1:54367-79810 GCA_013397975.1 Machaerirhynchus nigripectus | reverse complement strand
CCCAGCCCCCCCCTCCACCCTCCCTGCCCCAAGTCAGGCAGTCTGTGGCAGTCCCTGTTGTGAGACCCCGCTGCAGCAATGCTGGACCCATCATCATCTGCTTTGTGTACTGTTTCCTTCTCTCTGTTGCTTGATGAGAGATAGATACAGCACAGAGTAAATTACTCTGGGCCTTGGATCAAGGCTTTCTACTTGCTCTTTGCAGAAGAGTTCTTGCCTTTACAGGGCACTGTGTCATACCTTGCCAAGTATTTGCAGAGGGTGCTGGCCACTTGTCCAGCAGCAAACCCCAAACAGTTTAGGTTGACTGTGAAACAGGATGTCTTCATGAAGACACCAGATACTGTCTTCCCCTCTCTCTACTCTCACCAGTCTCTGCTCCAAGAAATGTAAAAAGTCCATTGCTGCCTGGCAGCTGCTGAGTGAGCAGCTACAAATCCCTTCCTCATCCTCAGTTCCACTGTTGTCCTGCCATCCTCACATCTTGATGTGAGGGAAGCAAGCAATATAGGCACAGGGAATGTGGCAAGGCTTCAGCAGGCACCCGATGTGCAAGAACTTTACATGCTCTGCCCTCACAAGTCCTTTGCTATCCCCCCCAAAGCAATTTTCTAGGCAACAGTGTGGTTGCATTCCCTTCTTTATCTCCTAATAAATATCATGCTAAGCAAGATGAGTATCTTCTTCCCAGACCAAGCAGCATGACCCACTTTCTGAATCAGGGCAGATGCAATTGGGCCCTCGAGTCCTGGACCCCTCCCAAAGCACAGAAATTTTGTAACAATTACAGCAAGAAGCAGAAGGAATAGCAAAGTAGTAAGTGATCAAAGAGTGCACTGGTGGAGTTGAAGCTGTGGGGTAAGTACCACTCCTCACCATCCTGTGCTCTGGCATTTTCCTCGGACACTGAGGCAAGAGCTGTGTGCACATTCCCACAACATATCTCCTCCACTGCCCTCCATTCCTCAAAAGTAACAGGTCCAATTTCATATTCTGGCTAATGGGTCAGGCAAGCCAATTGTTGCCCTCCCTGCACATCCACCCTGATTCTTCCCCTTCTTTTTTCCCTTCCCCACAGCAGAGCAGGAATACAGGATTCACATTCCAGCAGTGCCAATCCCCTCTTGCACAGACGCACACATAGAAATGTCCTACCCTGCCCCAGTGACAGCCTCGAGGCTTTTAACAAAGCAGCTGTGCCCAGTGTCCCAGCACTGACACCTGGCTTGTGTGCCAACTCGCAGTGGTCCATGAGCTTACAGGGGTGTCACTGCTTCTACCCCCTCACCCCTAAGTCTCTCCTGACCCAGAGGTTCCTGACCTGTTGTTCATAGTGGGGAGGCTTGAGCTGGGATCCTTTACAGGTGAGTAAAACCAAAAGCTCCTGCAGAAGACTCATGCTTTGGGCCAAGCCCAGCCTGGCTCGCTAGAGAGGAGGTGGCCGAATCCTGATCCCAGCAGTACTATTCTGTTTGGAGATGAACCATTTTTCCAAGGAACATCTCTGTACTTTCCCAGATGTAGCTGGGATCAGACTATGACCCAATGGGCATGGAAAGCACTTAAAAGGGGGGCGGAGTGAACACCAGTAGTGCTTTCATTGCTTGAATACACGAAGAAAACTTCCCTCCCAGGGGAGCAGTAAGTCTCCATAGCCAAAAGCATATACAAAAATCCCATACCAGAGAAGACAACATGCCAGTGCCCAGACTGGGTCCTGGGCCATGCTCAACCCTTGAGGCACACAAACCCACGAGTGTCTCTGCCCAGGGGCGCTGGGACACCCACCAAAGGGTCACTGCGCTGAAAAGCTCAGCGGGAAACTCACCTGGGAGTGTTAGAGCAGAAGCCCAGCACTCTGAACAAGACACGACCCCTGTGCCAGGGACGCACAAACAGCAAAGACAGCACTCACCCCAAAGGTAGTCTGCCAGACAGGAATGACAGGCAGGGAAAGGAGCGGAGCTGCTGTGACACACTCAGGAGTTCAGAGCTGGCTCTGGCTTGCAGACTTCGGATTTCTCCCCTGCTCACTGCCTACCTGCTGGAACACACCACCATCCAGCCAACAGCACAGAAACACACACTAATGGGGGCTCTTACCAGCACCAACAGCTGCCTTTGATGTTTGACATAGTGAGATAAAGCAAAAGTAACTTTTAAAGGATTTCCATGACATTTTTTCGTCCCAGTTAAGTAAAAGAATTTTTAAAAGAAACAGAAAAAGAAGACCCTTTCACCCAAACTTCAGAGATAAAAAGAGAGGGAAAAAAATCTTCATCTTAATTTAAAATCCTATTTGATGTGTCGTGGCATGAAAATGTTTTTCACTGCATTTTTTTGGTGTGATCTCATGCACCCTGCAAACGGGGTACGCCCAAAACACCAGGTATTTTATGGGACACAAACAGAGCACAAACACACAATTAAAAAAAAAAAGGGATTGGTAAATATTTAAATTAATCTGAGCTGGCATCTCTGCAGCCTCCCCTCCCAGAGAGAGGGATGTTTGCAGCTTTGAAAAAATAAAAGTAAATAACATGACCTTTTCCTTTGTGTTTGTTAGCTCACTGCAGCTTGGTGGGTTGGGGCAGCCCAGGCACCTCCCAAACGAAGCCCATCAAGTGCAGCTGGGGCCGCTCCCCTGCCTGGCTCTGGGGGCTTGAGGGGACAGAGCTGGTGGGGATAGAGCTGGTGGGGGAGTTGCTCCAACCTGTTTGCTGTCTCACTCCATAATGCATGGGTTTTGTTGTGTTTGGTTTGGTTATTTTTTTTCTTTCCAGTTTAATTATTGGAGGAGTTTGTGAAGCTCTTTGCCAAAAAACAATCGACTCCAGGGAGCCAGCTTACACAAAAAGGGTGTGTCGCCCGAGTTAGGCTGTGGAGCCATGGAAACCACCACCTTTTGCATTTGCCCAGGTGAAGCCAAAGCTTTGTGGATGTCTTGTGAAATCAGCAGGGATCTGTAAGGAAGTGAAACACATACACACAACTGTGCATTCTGCACTCGGAACAGTGGTCCTGTTCACCAGCACCAAAATCTCCCACAAGCAAGGGGGAATGTTCACACCTTAGTACAGCTGGTTTATCTGACAGGTCACACAGACACACCAGTGAACACACAAGGTGTTCCAAGCATATCCAGAGCACCTGCGTTCCTGCAGGTTGGCAGGGGCTCAGGCAGAGGCAGTGCTGCCCAGCAGCACACGCAGAGTGCACTGGCAAAACTCACCCAAATGGCTCTGTGACCAGACAAATGGGAATCTGCACGCATAGGTGAAAAAAGGGCACCCCTGCAGCACAAGCAAATATCCCAAAAGCAGAGATCGTGCCTTGGGTGCTTGATCTGACCTGCAGGAGAGCAGCCGGTGGTGGTGGCAGACAGGGGATTGTGAGGGGACAAGGGGTGTCCCCCCAGATTTTTCTGCAGCAGTGGGGTATGATGACTGTGCCACGCGGGACCCCATGTCCAGACACAAATGAGCATTTGGGAGGGGGATGTTTGTCTTGTGGGTGGCTGGAGAGGGACCCTGGCTGCATTCTTCTCAGTCTTAGAAAAGAAAACAGAGAATTCCTCAGGAGCACTGGCTGCTGGCCTGACTGACAGAAGACAATCCAGGAACAAAGCGCAGAGAAGGGATTTTACAGCCACCTAGCTCCTGTGTGCCTGCTCCAGAACTCTCCTGCTACCATCGGGAAAGGGAAGACTACTCTGAACTGCGGTTCTTTTCAAAGGGGTAACATCCATTATTCCCCACTGCCAGCTGCTGAAAGCATACTGATGGCATTTCAGATTACAGGATTTCAACCACTTTTGTTGAATACAGGCAGGGAAGTGAGCCGAGGCAAAGCCTTACCAGGCCAACTCCTGCATTGGGTGGCATATGGTACAACCTGGAAAAACTGAATGGGCACAGAAAGTCCACTGGAACAAAGTTCAAAGATCATTCTCAAAATCAGAGCTGGCCAGAGCCAGGTAAGAAGCCAGAACTTTCATTGGCTGGTTTGACTTCAGTGTGCCACACTAACAGTGAGATGATTCAGTCCTGGCACTCCTCTTACATGAAGCAAAAGGTCCCTGACCACAAACTCCATAAAGAATTAGTTCCCATGCTCCATGAACCCTGAAGAGAGGAGTACTGACCCCTCAGCATAGAAGAGATGAGGGCAGTGACCTTTCCCTTGGTGCAGAGAAGGAGGGAAACCTTGCAAAGCTGATCACTACTTTTATGATTCCCTGTTGGCTTCCACACATATATTTACACCAGATCCAAATGTGTCACCAAATGCAATGACGTGGCTTTTTCCCATTCATTTCCTGGCCATTTCCCAGCCCCTTATTCTCCCCTTATGTTTGAGAATCCCAAAGTAGGTGCCAGACACTTGTGGATTACTGTTTAACTGGAAGGTCCTCAGGGTGACCTCTCAGAGAAGGCAGAACTTGTGGCATGGGGCAGGACTCTGGAAGAGCACCCAAGTCTTCCATCCACTGTCTGCACCTCTGGGCTGTCCCTTAGCCTAGCCCATGGCCACTGCAGAGCCTGCTTCTCCCCAAGGGCAGCTGAAAGGAACAAGGGGAGCTCCCAGGGCAGGTTCCCCCAAGGGGGACCGTGGAAAGGGCCGAGCAGATCCACACAGCAGGAAAGTGCTGGTAAGGCTTGGTGCGTCAGCCCTTCTGGCATCGACCTCCCAAACTCATTCAAATATTTCCCTTTTTTTTAAATTTAATGTTCCCTATAATTCATCTGTCCCACAAGATAATCAATAGAGGCCGTAATGAAAATTTGAGCCATATTTTATGATCCGCTGCAGGAGAAAGGGCCACATCAGCAGGACTAGCCTTGGCTTCCAGCATCATTTCTGTGTGCATTCACCAGCTCGCTGGCCAGATTCCCCCCTCCACCCACCCAAGGCTGCTGACAGGGGCAGGCCCTCCAGGATAAACTTCCACCCTTTCCTCCAAATTCAAACAGCTGCCGCTGGATCCGCAGTTGAAGATGTACATGTAGGGGTAAGGGAATTTCCTATGGAGCGCAAAGGGCACTGACCCAGTGGCCCTAGGGAGCCTCCAGACCATCCCTCAGATTCTCAGCTCTCAAACAAGTCCCATGACCCTCTACCAGGTCCCTTGGGATATGATGATCAGGTAGCAAGATACGAAGAATTACTTCAACCCTTCATAGTAATTCCATAATCCCTGGCACTGCCTCTCAAGTCAAGCTGGCAAACCTGAGGGCAGTCACTAATGGTGAAAGAAGAGGGATTCCCTGAGGAACTGCCTGAGTCAAGAGCCTGCTGTGCTGCACTGCAGCCCTTCAGGACTCCCATCACTGACAGTAAAGACCAAAGAAGCACCTTTGGGCTCCCTGTCTCACGAGTATCCACACAGTTACAAATGAGGGATCACAGTAAGCTCAGTACTGTCCAATTCCAGACACTGAACATTAGCAAGCACAGGAGCATACTCCATAGCATCACGCCAGCAAAACACTCATCTCTTCTCCCTCCTGTGCACTGTCATCTGGGTCTCAGTCCTACAGGTACATTCAAGCTTTTGAATGGTTTGAAAACAGGAATCTGAAATCCCAGCTTTGTTGAGCACCACTGGAAAAACAAGGAGGGAAATGGTTGCAAGAACCTAAAGCACATTCTCACATCTACCACAAAAATCCATGTCCAGTCACTAGGACTGTACTCCTCCATATCTAGTTCCAGGGGAAGCTCAGACAACCCCATCTACTTCTCTTTTTTCCTTCTAGGCACAAATACTACAACAGCTCCCCAAACCATCCATTTTACTATAGAATGTGTTAATTTAGGTGCTATGCTGACCTTGCTTGCCCAAGTGGGGAGTGGCAAGGAGAGGCAATCAAGTCTCAGTGCCACCTACATGCACTGCTATGTGTTTTTCAATCCACACTGTAAATCCCACAGCACTCCGGAGCACCTTGATCTATCCTCCCAGCACACAACTAGCAGGCTTGCTGTTTTTGCACATGCACATGGATGCAGCCAGGGCTGAACGAAGGCAAAAGCCTTGGTCCTGTTCCCGGAACCCTTCTCCATCTCAGATTCCCAGCAGCAGGTTCCCTGTCCTCCCTTTAAAAGCTGGAGCATATTTCACTGCCTGAAGCTGCCACATCTGCAGGGAGCCGGAGGTAACAAAACCGTCTTTGCTTTGGCCAAGGGAAAAATATCAGAAGTGAAAGGCCAGAGTGAGGAATTTATAACAGCAGCTAAGGCAGCAAAAATACAAGCGCCTGACCAGAAGCTGCCCTCCTTCTCCACATCATGTTGTTCAGCTTCCCATGTGTCTTGAAGGGGCAGGATGTTGCAGAGAGCACAGCCAGAAACCACCGGTTTCCTACACACACGAGCATACTGAGACCCTCACTAGACCCCTGTGCAGCATCAAACTGGAGGCATAAGCTGCAAATCCAGGAAATCTCACCAAGAGATGCAGGTAGGGATCTTGTAGTGTGTTACTGCTCAAGACTGTTGCCTTTCATTCACAAAACCGATGTAGCACCACTGTGCAGGTATAGTGATGGTAATTTACCTCCCAAGAAAGAAACACCCTCTGTCCGGGAGGGACAGACTGAATCCCCAAAACCAGCAGTAGCAAGATCAATAGCCGAATATTCCCACCTTTCCTGTCTCACGGAAACTTGGAAATCAATCATCTTTTTTAAAAAAATAGAACACAATAATCAAATTAATTGTTGTTTCCACTACATAGATGAGGTGACAGACTTGCAAGACGTGCAACTTAAGGACTGTGAATCCAGAGAACATGGATGAGCAGCTTCATGCTTTAAACTTACACTGGAAAGTGGACTGAAATCCCAAGCAGAACTGGGGATTTCTCTGCTATCTCTGAAGCCCTGTGTCAGCACCACACAGAGCCATCCTCCTTCTTTTAATCCAGCTGCCAACAACAGTAGTGATGGAGATACCTGCCTGCAAGAACTTAGGGAAAAGCACGCAGGGCTGTAACATGGCTGTTGCAGTCACTGCTACCTTGCCCCAGATTTGAACTGGTGACCCTTACTAAAATCATCCAGTCCCTTGATATCCTCAGGGAGCAATCAGCACGTTTTATTAACCCAGCCAATTTTGGAAGTGCATAGGCAGTATTCTAGTTACTTGTTACAGTTATGCATTATAGGTCCATTTCACCCATATGCTTGTGCTGAAGTGATGTGCAGCAGAGCTTTCTGCTGTTAGACCGATGGCACAAAGGAGCCCAGGGCTGAACTAGCCCTGGTGTTCTCAGAGCATAGAACAAACCCAGTGCCTACAGACATTTGCAACAGTGATATTCCAGCCTAATATAAAGCCCCAGAGATCCCCAAAACCAAATCCACTTTTCAAAATGACACGTTTCCACTTATTGGTCCCTGGAGTTAACTAATTGCTTTTGCTAGTTCTAAAAGCCAGACTTATTTTACTAAAAAAAATGAGGAAGTGCATGGGAACTCAAGAGACATCCTCAGATTTCTGACATAAAATCCCCATGTATGTAGACGTATTTGTTGCCCAGTCAAAATTCCAGCTTTATTGCATGGCATGTCACAGGGGAATTCTTTGCTTCACAGTGACGGTGGGAAAACAAGGAGTTAAAGTAACCAGACCAAACTCAAATAGCAATTTAGTCTAAGCTACAAGATTTCTGTCTGTGCTCTAACCACTAGGTTATCCCCTTCTTTGCTAAATAAACTTCTCAGTCTAAGGGGAAAGTGCTATTTCCACTTAATGACTAGTGTTTTGTGAGGTGGTTTAATTTATTGTTTTTTTTTTTTAAAGATGACACAGGGAAGCTGCTTAGCAGGGGATCAATCCAGGACCATCTTTGGTTACTATTTGGTTCAGAGAAAGACTCACTGAAAGAATGACCAACAAGAAAATAAACAGTTTTCTGCCTCTTGAAATAGCAAGACAATTTGAGTGTACCACCCCGACACACAGACCCGTGAGCTCAGATGCCCCATGAAGAAGCGCAGAGTCCAGCTCTAGACCTGCCTGCTCTGCTGTACAGGCTGGATAGTCATTTACAGACCAGAACAAACTACTTACAGACAAACAAATGTACAAAGTATGTACGGTTACAAAATCTGAAAAAATTTAAAATCTGATAAAAATAAAAACTAAGCAACTAAGAAGAAATTAATATAGAAGGAATTTTTCAGGGATAACTAGAGGAAAGAAGTGCATGTCTTTTTAGTAACCTGTACTTACCTGGATCAGGAAGCAGCCATAAGTTCTGGGTGCAGTTTCTGGGAAAACCAGTTCTCACAGTTGAGCAGAAACCAAATGGGAAGCAAGAAAGCCCTACTTCTTTCTAGACAAAAGCAGTTCACCCCTACCATTTGCTGGGAAAGTTTTAGGTGAGACTCCTTTCCCCAAGTCTGAGTGAACTGCTTTTTACTTTGATGAAGCTCAGCTGTTTCAAAGAAACCGAAGCTGAAGGTGACCATTGCTAATTTTTTTATCATCATTTTATGAGCATGTTAACCTTAATTCACAAATGCTCTACAGAGTGAATTTCCTTCTATTCTGTTTTTCATCCTTGATTAACAATATTTCAAAACCATGGATTTCTAAAAATGTGTGTAAGTAGATACCTCATACAAACTTGTAATGGTTTAATACAGAGCTATTTCTTTTCTACAAAAGCCACATAAAAATAAGGTTGTTACCAATTAATTTGAACTGAGCCAAAAAAGCTGTTTCAGTGCAGATTATCAGTTTAACTACCACACCTCAAATTAAACAGGTATAAATGTTTTATACATAAAAGGCTCTAGATTGTAGAATACAAACACAACTTCTACCTTCTCCTCCTTTTCAGCACTTATGCTCCAAATTTCCTTTGGGAATTGATGTGTTGGACAGTGGGAAAAAGGTGTTTCACATGTGCATGTGGAGGTCACTTTGCTCTCATGTTTATAACACGAAGTTTGGAAAACTTGTTTAAAGTAAGTCCTTTCTTCTCCAGTTCATTGTTTAATGCATATTTTCCTTTCAAGATTTGTATTGATAAAGTTCCTCTTTTGTTTCCTAAACCCCAGCTTTTATGGCGAAAACACTGCCCTAAATCATCATCTCCAGGAAAAGGAAAGCTGCTTACAGTGTTCCCACTTATTGCACACACATAACTCCATGTGGAGATTCTTAATCTTCACCCACCCAAGATTAAGGCAACACAAATTATGAAATCGATACTGATACACAGAGCAACATCTATTACAGTTTCAATGTTTTTGTTACATTTTTTTCTAAACTATTAAAGCAGTATGATTTTAATGTGGTTGTTGTTGTTTATGCAATATAAATTCTCTGTTGTTTGATGCTGTGGGTACTTATGCAAATGCCCCATTTTCCTAATAGAAATCTTTCCTTTGACACCTCATGTGAGCAAAGAAAATATTTGAGTGTTTGCAAGATAAGGATCCATTTATATTTAAGGCTCCATTACCGATCAGGAGGCAAAGAGTGTCCTTATGGTGGATATAAATTATAGTTATACTAATTTTAAAGACCCTTACTCTCTGTTCTAGTGATGTAGCAGAAGAGCTTTCAAATAAAGGAGATTCTTCTCTCACAGCAGTTTCAGTTCCTTTCTTTCATTAATCAAAAGCTATCCTACAGATATGTATTTTTTCTCTCTACATGCACGTGTGAATATCTCTTTAAGGTTTAACACTTCTATACCTGATTCAAACTCGAACAAATCAATAATCATTTTGCCACCAACTGCAACAGGCATTTCCAGAAGTTACATCACTCAAGTCACGCAATTAAACTTTAATGAAAACATAAAAACAAAACCACCAAGCAGCCCCTAGTACTTGCTTTGTCTTTCACACAATCTATCATAAAAAGGCAGGACATTAAAATGGAAGATCCTCTGGCTAAAGCTGTGCCATAAACAACTTTTTTCCTAACAAATTCCACCTCTTTACTCCACTGAATCAGCAGAGCCGGATGGAATTTCTTTCCTCTCTTCCTTCTCTGTGTATAAAAGGATAGACTGCTGATAAAACTAGTAACCCATGAAGATCGCTTCCCCGAGGTGAGATGCCTCCTGCCAGGAGTTCTGCTCTTGTGGGGGGTGTAACAGCCTCCCTGGCCCTGAGCTGCTGTGCTGAGCCAGCCCCTCAAAACCAGCAGGACCGCTGGTATTGTAATGCGAGGGCTCGTGCAAGCAGGAGAAACAGAGAATGTTACGGCAACTTGAAATGTTCATGCACATTTCCCTTATAAAATGTACAGACCCAGGTCTTCCAAATGTCTCCATACCTACAGCTTGGGAAGGCTTTGGCTAGAGCTGTAAGTGTTTAACACCTCTCCACAACGGGTGCCTGAACGTCGACACGCTTCTCCTCTCTTTCAACCTCACCCTCTGCTCATATATTTCCACACCTGCAAATGATATCCCTTTAAAATCAAACCTTTTATTTAGCATCTGCTCAGATCATATCATTTGATGAAAGGTAACTGGGGTTTACACAAGGACAAGAGAACAGAAATGGGCTGTCATTTCTAAAATATGGTTTGGAAAGGCAAAAAGGAAGCAGCAGAAGGGTCACAGTTGGATCATAAAGGCCATTAAGGCCCTAAACTAGGGAGTTCCACTGGCTCCAGTTCATTCATGGCTGCTGAAACAGGACTTTGCACAGTGAGGAGTAAATTCAAGCTTGCACAAAGTAGAAAAAGTCCAGCTTTCCTGTGTCTCTTACAACCTTTTTCCTGTTAGGATTTTTCTATCTTCTAGGGTCTGTAACAAAACAAAGCTAAAATCAAAATAAATTTTACAATGTTTCACATAAAAATTTATCTGTCACCATGTATTTTTCCCACTGTAACTCTTTTGAACAGTGAGATAATCAGTTTGTTTAAGGGTTTGGTTTTCTTGAACTAGTCCCCTAGACAACTATATCAGGACTCTAAATACTGCAGAGAAAGCATAAAATAAATTTCAAGTCAGAAAAATGCTGAAGAGAAAAATGAGTTGGGAAAGTATCTTAGATCATACTTTTGTCTTGAAGAATTTTTTCCCTGTTTGCATAATAAAGAAGAGTTTGGTATAATCAGCATTATTACTCTTTCCCTTTCCTGTCAAAAGGTTTTTCAGTTTTGACCTGAGTTTCCTTAGTGTATTTAAATGATTTTCAGTGAAACCTACATTTGGATAGGGTTTGGGTTTTTTTCAGGTCACTGTATTGTATTACAAAATCAAACACCTGTCCATAAGAAGAGAATATTTTCTTACATTTACAAAGCACCTTTCCTCCCCAGGTGTTCACTATAAGGTGAGGTCAGTGCCATGAAAGTGCAGCCAGCACTGGCAAAGTCTCACTGTATGGATTTGCCACTATCCAGAGCAGGGAAAGACTACTGTCCTTTTCCAACGCTTCTCAAACCATGTGTAAATCAACCATGAATGTACTGGGGTTTCTCTTCTAGACATCACATTACATCCTCCAGCTCTGAACATGCCACAGATGAAAAAGGGGCAACACATTTGGCAAAGATGCTGTAACAGCACAGCACCGAGCAAGACTCTTCTGTAGCATAAATGAAAACTTCAGCACATAATCTCACCCATTTAGAATGAACAGAGAAGAGATCCCATCAAACAGGAGCTGGGCTGGGCTATGAAACCTGGGATTAGCCATCTGGAAAACCACCTGAGAAACCAGGCTTGGGAAGGCAGTGGGGGATTGAATTCCTTATCCTCCCTGTCTGGTAAACAGTTCCAGCCATCTCAGCACACTCACTACACATCCTCCCAAACTCAGATGTGCAACAACTGGGAGAACAGGACAAATGAAACAAGGTAGACAAAGACCAGAAGGCAGGTGACAGGTACAGCGGTGCCAGACAGCAGAAGTGGCAAACTGGAGTCCACAAAGTGTTTCGAAGTACTGCAGGAAGCAGCTCGAACCAGAGAGCAAACCTGGGAGCCTGAACCATGAGTGCAGGTGTGGTAAAGTCCCCAGCTAGGTAGTACTGGCTTGGTTGTACCAAGTAAGACAGACTCTTTCAGAGCCTGAACACAGGCACAGAGCAGTCCTACTAACTCAAGGACAGTTTCCAACACTACCAGCTCTCTAGGTTAGGAAGAACTTCCTGGTTGCAGTCTGGAGCTTTCCAGTTGCCTTGAGGATGAGCAGTTATGAGTCCAAAACACTGGTCTGATAGCAAAACAGGGAAAGAGAGAAAACTAGTAGGCCTGGGGGTTCCCACGACTGCCTGAGCTGAGCAGTTCTTCCTGCCTGGAGCCAGGAAGAGTTACCCAGGGAGATCAAACCTGCCCTACAAAGTCCCAAATCCAAGTAATGCAAATTCCAATCTTCCTCCAAGCACTGATACCAGCACAGGGACTCTGACTTCATCAGATGCATGAAGGAAATGGAAAAAGGAGGAGTGGCCTTACTGCCTACACACATACACACCCCACCTCAGGCAATAGAGGGGGTGTAAATAATGGAGCAGGTTCAGCAGCCAACAGCATCCAGGGTCGAGTCAGTAATCCTCTTTTTCCATTTCCATTTGCTATTTGATGTAATTATAGTTTTTGATTGAAATCCACCCGGAGTGTAACCCCTCTGCTTAATGCACTGCTCAAATCCTTGGGTACACAACCATGCTGTTCCCCAGACTTGCCTGGAATAGGAAACCATTTCAATGCCAAAAATAAGTCTTTGCTTTCTTTGGTAACGCCCTCAGTCTTGGCTCAGCCTCTGCTACACCCACCAAAGAAGCAGGGCAGGGAGTTTAAGAGGGCTGCCCGATACCACCCATGGCTAGTTACTGTGCTGTAAGTTGAACCTGCAAGAGGGTTAAACTTTTGAAGGCTTTCTTTAATGCCCAGATACTAGAAGAGGTGGCACAGCTGTAAGGACAAAGGACCTGGAGCCTGGCCTCAACTTTCCCAGTAGATTTGCTGCTATCCAGACCATAAATAGTAACAAGTCAAAGCCCTATCCTGCCTTTGCATGGGGTAAACAGTGGCTTCTGTCCTGAAAGGCCTCCTGAGGATAAAATGAATAGACGATATTCATAGTCCAAAGGAGGGCTGGGAGATCTACCTCTCTGTAAAATCAGATCACTGGAGCAGGTTTTTCTTCTCCAGTTCACTCAGTACCACTTGGCCAAGAATGCAGGGCAACAGCTAGACCAGGCAGCCAGACACCAAACGAGTACCTGAGCAATTACATCCCACAGACGCAGCAGCCCACAGCAGTGTGACTGGGCTAGTAGCAAAATTGCTAATACTGCTGGAGAGAAACTGCCTAGGAACAAGCAGTGTTTGAGGTGCCCATCAGTCTGCTGGACAGCAGAAGGAAAAGGGTTCTCTGAGGACTTCATACCCAAATCAGTACCTCTTTCACTGTAAAAAGCCTGATGTCGGTTGGGGCGGTACACAATACAATACATAGACTTGCTTCAAACAAGCATCTCAGGACAGAACAAATGTACAATTTCACTCAAGATTAAGAAAAAATATCTTAATTCTCCTATAGAGGACAAACTCAGCATGCCTCACTTCAATGCTAGAACTGTGTTGAAGACTGAGGCATATGCAAGGTGAACATGATTAGAAAACAGTAACTCAACGCCTTCCCCAGCAGGGGAATGGAACCTCTAGGATTTGAGAAAAAGGGATGTTACAACTCCTGTTCCACACTTTCCTTTGCACAAGGAGAATGAAGGCCTCGAAGTTACGCCATGAGATATTCAGACCTGTTGCAGAAACTCAGGGAAGTCCAAGAAAGCTGCTATGCTTTGGATGCTTCTACACCCTGAGACACCCCCCTCCACGAGGTATGTGGCCAGCTCAGCACAGGACCTTTGAAACCAAACAAGGCTCTTTGGACCTGATTCTGTGTTGCTCAGACTTTACAGCATCATTTATGTCAGGGCCAAGCACTGGCGAAAGTGTGATGAGAACAGCACTGTTATAAACAACTTTATAAAGGTGAAAGGGACCAGATAATCAGCCCATCCCTTTCTATTTCATGCCACAGAGGAGTCCTGGGTGAAGGAGAAGGTCACTGAACCAGCCTCTTGGGTTGGAGGCACCTTCCCTGGCAGCACTGTGACTCAGCAGGGAATCAGAGCCAGGCAGTGCCTGGCAGCCGGATGGGCTGGGCTATGGCAGGAAGATGAAGCAAAAGAGAAGTACAGGCAACATGGGAACTGTGGGTCTCCTGGGCCAGAAAGCAAAAACTGCCCTGGGCTTTCACACTTCTAGGAACTGTCTGTCACTGACAGTATCTGGTAACCAGCTGAGCCCCAGCTGCTGCACATCCTTCACCAGGAGGAACTGCATGGCCAGCACAGGGCAAGACACACCATGTATGCTGGAACCTCCATGCCCTGTTCTGCCCCTTCCTGATTCTCATAGCAGCTGAAGCCACTCACCAGCATAACCCTGCTTCTCATCAGCTCTTCCCACTCTGCTCCAGCCCTTCTACTCAGTGGGCACAGGCAGTCAGATTTTTTTCTCTCTCCTCATCAGATATCTCTGTCTCTCTGAAATATTCAGATGATTTGGTTTTGTTCTCTTCTCCCCCACATCAAATCCTCCCCCTGCTTGTGGAAGCAGTGGATTTCACCCAGGCACAGAAGGCTAATTTACACCCTTCAGGGTTTAAAATAGCAGTGGCGTAAATGAAAAGTCCAATTTCTTCAAATTTGCATTGTAAAACCATCCTTCAACTTCCTTGAAATAAATTTTACTATTTTATTAGTGCAAACAAAATGGTAATAAAACACTAATACAGCGCCTTGTATCCAGGGGAAGAGCTAAAATTAACATAGACCGAGCAGTGTTTGCTATTACATTCAATTACCTTTTTACTTGAGATTTACATTCTCATCCCCTTAATCTCCATAGTGGTGGCTTTGAAACCATTCCCCACAGTCAGTCCTGTGCTTGGAATGGACAGCAGAAAAGCTGCTCGCTCGCCACTACCGCTCCTGCTGCCAGCACCCCAGTACTAGCCTCTTCCCTCGAGACCCCTGGGCAAGTTTCCCTGGAACATCTCTGAAGAGAAGACACAGCAGGTGTGTTCACCTGCCTCTCTTAGTCTCACTCAGGCCCTAGTTTCTAAACTCCAGACAAATACACTAGCACCAAAAATACAGCCTGTGTTCTGCAGCTGCCTTCAATCCGGCTCTGGAAACTGTTCCTGAATTCTCAGATACAGGCCATGTTGCAGGCAAATTTTATTATCTCCATTGTACAGATAAAAAAACCAAGGCAAAGACTGAGGACCAAAGTAAGAATGTGGCAGCTCTTTGTGTACAACTGGAATAGCATATTTTGTAGTGGAAGTATTCCAGCTTTTGCCTAGGACTTGCTGAATTCAAACTCTGCTCTGGAGTTATTTAACTGGGATTGTGTCCTACAGCCCAGGCTTAGAGGTAAAGTCAGGAAAAGAGCAGCTCCAGGGCTGTCTGATGAAACTCAGAGGGAACCTGCACTGGAAAGAAAGGTCCATATTCCTGCTAATACAATCCAGGGAATACACTTCCCCAGCATCAGGGTAAGTTTTCAATTGGCAGCATGTTTGGATGCTTCAATAAAGTAGGCAAGGCAGTGATTTGGCCGTTATCAAAAGACTGGAAAGACTTCCACAGGACACCTCAGGAAAGTCCCGCATCAGTCCAGCTCCAGAGAGAGACTTTCATTCTTGGCTCCTCTTTCTTCCTTTTTGTGCAGTGGAAGTAGGACACCGCCCCACTTTAAGCCAAGTCAAAATATTTAACCTTTCTTTGGAGAGCATGGCCAGCATCTGCAATACAGGTGATATCCATAACTTTGCTCACTCATTTTGACACGTTTTGTGATACCCAGACGAGATAACAGAGGTTAATTAAGCATTGTGTAACATATTTCTAAGCTGGCCAAGAAAGGACTGAACAACCTTTCATGCCTTTCTACCAGCCATTCTAGCATTACCAGACTACTACAACACTGCATAGAGTCAACAGCTAAGAAGTACAGGGCAATTTGGGAAGGTACCAACCAGGCAGCCTCCTAGGGAGGAGCATCTCCTGAGAGAAACAGATCCCTTGAGAGTCACCCCAGCCCAGGCCAGCCGTACTGAACACACAATGTATGGACTGCCAGGTGCCTGACAGAGAGAGCTGTCACCACCTGTTTGGATGGAAAAACACTTCTGCATGCTCCAACCAAGTTCCAGGGGTGCTGCATGGCCCTGATCATACCTACAGTATGCACCAATGAACTGGCTGTAATGGCCCTGCTGAAACCCAATCCCACCAGAATCCATTTTGTCCCACACAGCAGATTACTCTAATTTCCAGTGCCCCTTGGGCAGCTATCTCACAACTCCCAATTCTTCTTTTTGAAGAATAACATTGCAGATTATTCACGAAGAGATTTTGTGCTAACCTAAAAAAAAGGGTGGTGTGTGTCGTAGCACTTGGTGGTACTCAGGAGTCCTCTAGGCAGTATCCCTGACAGCTGCTGTTATGGTTCTCTTCATTTTCTCCTCAAAACCCTCTGGTTTCTGCATTTTAATCATGATTTGTCGGCCTAGCCCCTAAATTGCTCATCTGTCTCTCCTCCTGAGAAGCATGGTCCTTCATGCTTCCCCTCTAGCCATCTTGATCTTCATGGCTGGAGGAGAAGGATCATGCAAAGCATGAATAAATGATAGATAATGATAGATAAATGATAGAACAACTGACAAATCCTCCCCATACAAATAACAAATGTGTCCCCAGGAAACCTTTCATCTGTCCACCTTCGAGAAGGCAGTACACAAAAGCCCTTGTGCAAATAAAATTATCACAAGACACTGAACAATACAAAAGACCCCAAACAATAAAGGAAGAAGAAACCTGCCCAAGAGCACAGGGCTGAGGTTGGTTTCAGCTGGTCTTCTGTCCTTTTCTTCTGGTCTCTTTCCTCTGCTCCCCTGAACAAAGGAAGTTTGTTGTCAGGTTAAAACATTTCCTGGGCCTTGTCTGAGTTCCACCTTGTTTTCTTTTTCTCTTTTCCCCACCCTGTATAAATAAAGCAAAACCCAACTGGCACCACCTGTGATGAAAGGACAACTAAATGCAGAATTTTATCTTTTCTTTCTTTTCTCCCTCCTCCATTTTCCCTTTTTCTTGGCCAGAAGTTTTGGGCAAAGCACAAAAGGTATTGTTGGGTAAGCATAATTCCAGGGGCTGAGTCACTAAAGCGCTGCTGGGGTACAGTAAGCCAAGCAACTGCTTCACTAAATGGAACAAAAATGCCAGCAGCACCACTGCAAGCTCTGCTAGCCCCAAAGCACAAGGGGCAACAGAAGATCCACATAGCATGAAGAGGTGCAAAGAAATTAAGTAAGATCCTGGTACAAATATCCTCACCTAAGAAATCTCAGGAGGAAAGACTGTCACACCACAGAGATTGGGCTCTTCCCTGAAAACAGTAAAGGTTATGAAGGTCACAGTAAAAAGTAACAGCCTCTACTTACGATGAGGGAAGGCTCAGATGCCTTCTTTACTTCTTCACCCAGGCATGCTTTTTGATTTCACGACCCAAGTCAGACCCACAGCTGGTCAGTCCTGTAAGTGGCCTCTTTCCCCACCACTGTAAGCTTTGGAGGCAGGGAGCTCCCATTGCTCCTGCAGCCCCAAGCACAACCAAAGGGGCACGGGGCTTCCAGACACCCCTACGATGCAGAAAATCATCAACCCATTTCTGGCTGCAAATTAAACGGTGCCCCAAGCAGGTACTTGCTCAGAGCATGTTCTAAAGCACACTGTAGACCCTTGGAACTACATGGTGCATTTGGGGGAGCTGGAGCACCGGTTGTTTGTTTATTTTATTATGCACTTTGGTCTCTCTCAGTTGTACTGTTATCCTACACCTGTTTGCTCCCCTTCTCCAGGCTGATAACAGGCAGCACGTTGTGCAGTGGGGGCCTGGCCTGGCTCTTTTTGTGCTTAATGAGACATATGTATTTAGTTCCAGACTATCAATAGTCAGGGAGAGGGAAGAGGTAGAAAATTTCCCTCAATAGGCATAATCAGTTCAGCAGTGATGTGGAGCAAGGTCCTGAAACGGACAGAAAGAGAACAATTGCCTTTGTTGAACAATTCTCAGGAGGGCAAATCCTGCTTCCCCAGAGCAGCACATCTCCTTTGGAAACCCACACTCACGCAGGGTGTTACACTGCTGCTCCAGTTCCTTAATGCAGACACAGGCCTGGCCTCTTTCAACAGTTCTGGCATCTCTTCATGGCAGACCCCATGACACACGGAGGCGGCTGAGAACAAGAGATCATGCTTTTCCAGGAACAGAGAATCCAGATTTTCTGGTTTATAAATTTTCCCATCTGGATTTGTTTTGTTGTTCATAGGGTAGATCACCAGAGATAAGGAGAGAAAAGTAAAGAAATATCAGAGCAGTGGCAGCCCTGATGGGCTCAGATGAATTTCTTGCATGTCACAGTCTCCTGTTTGGGCAGAAATTTGAATGCATTTTCCAGCAGCAACACAGATAAACTGGCATCTCCCCTGGAGAATGTTTCAGTTTCTGCTGCTGCCTACGGATTCTGTGACGCAGGGACTGAGGAGCTTGGACATGCCCACTCTCAAGACTCACTCCATAAGGACATGGCAACTTCTCTACCACTCGCATGGCAAAAATGAAAACCATCTCAGACTTCTTCATGTGAAGCCCCTTAGAAGAGCCTATCGATGAGCAGGTCATTCCCTGAAACAACTGCAATGAATGACTGTGTTGGGGAAGTCCTGCACAAGCTTCCAAGTGGCATAGGAAAGAATGATTAGGTCATCTCCATGTAACAGAACTAGTAGCTTCAACGCTCTGTGGCACAGGCCTGTCAGAGCCTGTTCTCTGGGGAAGAATCCCCCAGGATTGCAGCCAGATGGTCTTGGGAACAGATCTCCTAAGCTCTACCAAGTCTCTCAGGTAAGACCAGGTCCTACGGGACCTATCAGGACCTCTCTTCCCACCTCTCCAGCCTTGTCCCAGTGCTCTGAACTGGCTTCCAATGCCAGTGGCAGTCTAGGTACAGGAAGGCACCTCCAGACTAGAGCAAATACGGGCCTGGAGCCCAAAGATTCCCATAGGTAAGAGCATTCTGAGGAGTGGAACCAAGGGGCCTGGAGCTGTGATGCTAGGCAAGTTTGTCCTCCCCTGCCACCCCTAAGCCCAGCTGCTGAATTTACACACAGCAAGGACAACTTGGTAAAGCCAGCCCAGTGCTGTCAGCTGGGAGCCTCTGCACACTAAGTTCCTGGTTAAATGTTTTCATCAAAACCAGAGCAAGAAAGTGCAGAGCAAACACCACCAATTAGTGGCTGGGATGAATCGTTCCTGCCAGCAGACCTGGTGAGAGGGGCCTGAGTCACCTTAACCCTTTGGAAGCTGGAGCCAGAGCCAGCACAACTCCACAGGTGAGACGAGGAACACAGGAGAGGAAACCTCTCCTGGATCTTTTATTTGCAACCACTCCTTTTCATTTATTTGTAGGAAGTTGAATTCAGGAGTGAACACTCGTTTTGTTTGGAACCACATTATCCCCATACCTCTGCCGTCACCATTCTGCTCCAAAGAAGACGGATATGAGCTGGTTTGGAGAGCCAGGCAGCCCCCCAGGGTAGAGGCCACCAGATGCACATTGAGGAGGTCTGGGGTTGGTCACCTCTACCTTCCAAGCCCATTCCAGGTAACAGAAAATATCACCTCACTTGTGCTGAAGACCAAGGTGTCAGTGAGAGTAACATGACAATACTCGATGTCTCAGTCTAAGACAAAATGCTTCCCCGTTGGAAACATGAGGAAATGTAGTCAGCAGTAAGAGAACAGGTGGGCTCAGAACTGTGCATATGCCATTCTTTCTCTACACTGCTGTAAACTCCTCAATTTCTGAACCCGTAAGAGGTGGCCAAAGTTAACTGTGTGACTGGGCTAAATTCTCTTTCAATAGAAGTAACATGCTGCTGTTTGTGGCAGGATTTGCACACAGGATTTTGCACAAGTGCAAGCCAAAAGTTGAGCTATCTAGGAGTATCCAACAGTGCAAGACTACAGGTGTTCAGAGAGATCAGTCACCTCTGCAGCAACAAACCCTGAAGTCAGAACTCGTTTTGCTCTCAGTCCCTCAAGCAAATACCCACTGACTCCACCTCAGCAAGGGCTGAGCAGATGCTGCAAGAAGGGCTGTGTATGGACCAAATCCTGCCCACCTATTATACCATCCAGCAGAGATGGCACTGCTGTGCTGGGCGGTGTTTTGCAAACTCTCTGCAAGGGAATCTACCTTGGACCAAGCTCCCTGTCTCAAGTTGAGGGACGGAAAAGGCAAGGGGGCAGTGGACCTGCAGCTATGGAGACCAAGAGACATTCACCCAAGGCGAGGAAGGTAAAAGCCAGGAAAGGATAAATTAACACCATGGCTTATATTGGGGAGGTTCATTTCAATCTAGAGCTATGTAGGATGCAGCCCATGATCTGGCCCTCCACAGTTCCATATGTCTAAAGCTGGGGCCCCCCAAATGTGAATTTTGAGCATAGCAGGACTACTGGAGCAGACAGTTTCAGATCCTGCTGAGCCAGCTTGTGGCTGTATTCAAAACTGAGTAAATTTACAGCTGTAAGCTGGGAGTTTATACAACCCGTAACTTGTTAGGGATGGCTGACCAAGCCAGAATGATCACTCCCCAGCCAGCAGAGCTCTTACTGGTTAGTCCTCTGAGTGCCTGGTAGGTTTTATTATTTTTCCTTCTCTTTTTCTTTTGCTTAGGTGGTGGGTGGGAAAGGAAACATCTATTTTTGTTTCTTTACTCACCAAAGACAAACAAAAATTAAATCTCAGGTTCAATCCACTACAGATTCCTCAGTGTATCAGCTGGGGACTGCGGCACACCCAGTGACCATCTCCTTGCATGAGGCTGCTGTATTTTTCTCACTCTGCACAGAGTCTTGCACCATGAACAGCTCCATTGGAGTCAATGTATTCTCACCAGAGTACACAAGGCTATTCTTATGCTGGCTCCTTTTGCGTGGACACTTCCCACAGATGCTACTCTGCTCCAACCTGGGCTGCAAGAAAATGTGGTCTGAGTTGTTTGAGTTTAGTGCAGCAAATATGGTGCCCTGAGAAGATGTTCCTTCCATCTCTTTTGCAAGGATAAACAGCTGAAGCACTACCAGACCTGAAGTCATCTCAACCTGGATTCACACACAGCAACACAAGGAGTTGCCAAGTAATGGGAAGGCAGCAGGCAGAGAGTGTGAGTGGGACTCCAGAAGCCCTCTGATGGGAACAAAACCAGCATCATCCACTGTGCTTGCAAGTATGAAAGTTATCCTGTCAGAGGAAAGCATGCGACTTGCCTGCATGTAACTGCCTCCACCTAAGATCCTCTACTGTTATTGCAGCATGGCCCCAGTTCTTGTCTGAAAGGTATTTTTAGCAGGAAGTCCAAACATGATCTGACTGCAACAAGGCTGGGTGAAGGGCTAGGGGGCTCTCCTGGGACTCACTATTCTTTGTGACCACAGACAAGACAAGGACAGTCACACCAGCTTCCACGACACACACATTCAGGAGCATGAGATGCTCAAGCATGGTGAGAGGGACATATACCTACCTCAGTTGTTGCATGGCTGCAAGCACACCATTCACTGCCCTGGGAGGATGCAGTTTTTATAGGACATGGCTAAGGAGCATAAGTAGATATCTCCTTTACCCTCCGCTCCATCCTGAATAACAGCCCAGAACACCAATAGCTTACATGAGTTAAAGAGCCAGCTGAGGCTTTAGGGACTCAGGCAGGATAAAATACTCTTTAGCACCCAGCTACCATGTAAGAAAATTAGGTAAATGGGGACCTTTGGTGAAGTCTTAAACAGGAGACAGGAAAAGGGGAAATTTCCTCTCTCCCTGCTCTGTGAGCAGGGATCACACTACCTACTGCTGCTCCCACAGTTTAAAATACTTAAGTCCTCCAAGGTGCAGCTTAATTTTCTTTTTTAAAAAAGAAAAGTGCCAGTCTAATTAGATAAATCCTCCAAGCACGTGGCCCAGAGTTCGTCATGGAAATTAACCTCCTTGAAAGATCACAGTGACTGAAATAAGAAACTGTGTGTTTTGGCATAGTGCAGTGAAATGGGAGATGCAGGCTGCATTTCATACACCTTCCCTTTCATAAACCTGCCGCATTTCATATCTGCCCTACTGGCCCTGAGCTCGGCAGCAAGGCTTTATCTCCGAATGCCTGTTTGCAAATCGCTGCTGAGAGGTTACAATAACCCCTGGGAGAGATTCTGCTGGTTCACTAGTGTGAAAGGACACTGCTCCCCTCGTATAAAGCTGGACCAGCCTGAGGCACTGGTGGAGGGAGGGGCTCATCACCAGCAGACCTCTGGAGAGGATGTTCTGCAGACACAGCTCCCGTGGGGGGGCAGCCAGACTGGGAGCTATTTGCCAGCCTCTCAGCTGCTCTGCCAGCCTCATCATGCACCACGCAGGGAAGCGTGATTCTGTGCAGCCCTCACTCTTCCTGGCACCGGGGTGGGCTGAGTGGGGCAGGAGGGAGATACCTTGAGACCACAGGGTGCGATCACATAGCTCAGTTTGCATTTATGCCACGTACATCCACGTCGTCTTATTTAAAAGGCGCTCTGCCTATCCACACTGGGAAAGGTGTAGGGCTGGCAGTTCATACTGCTTAGGAATAAAATGTCCCGGTACCTTTGCTATTGGAAGCAGAAGCAAAACCAGGAAAGAAAAGAACTGGCTTATAAGTAAAAGTCAACTGCCACCCCCACCTTCAAATACAAGCAGGGATCAGAACCAGGCTATCTTGTACTTTTAGGAAACATTTTCCAGTCAACTTTTCTCAAGCCCAGCAGACAAACTTACGCTTGGATCATGCTCTTAGCACTTGTTCCTCAGGCCCCTCCCAAGTGTCACTACACAACACATTTTAACAGACAGGTGAAACAAGACTGTTTTTCGCAGTTCCAAATAGACCATCAAGGGATTCTCCCTCTAAGTTTTCCAGTTTTCACTGTTCTTTCAAAGGATAGCATCCAAAACCAGAAACTCCCTGAAAAACCTGTAGAGTTCATCTACCTCCTTCCTTCCCAAGTCTGATGGATGCTGGTCTGTGTGACATGTTCTGCCCTCCCAGCACTGAGACCAGCCTTGCCAGCTGACTTCACACACAAAAGGATCAGGAGCAGCCTCAGAGACCAACTCTGAGGTGACTTGTTGTACTGTCATTGAAATGACAAGCCCTATGGCCTAGAATCTGGGAGTTGTTTCAAATGTTGCTTCAAAACAGCATCACTGGTTGCAAAACAAAAATAGGATACCTTCTGGAGAGAAAACTACCCCAAAAAGCCATGGCGGGCAAGGAACCAAAGGCCCCCAAAGGCCCCAAACAACTGACAGTTCTGCTACGCCTTTTCCTACAGCAATTATTACGCACAAGGCCTTGGCAGCTTGATGGCTCTAGAGCTCGCCCTCTGAGCACAGACTCTCATATCTCCGGGTCCTATTCCAGACCAGCTCAATCACGCGTGAAAGGTATTAGCTGACACCTCATCAACAGCCATTGGACAGAGTGAGTGAGAGGGGTTGCAGGCAGATCCCTCTGTACAAGAAATGAAGCCTCCTTGCTACAACTCATTAGCTGTCTCAGGAAAGAGTTCAAAAGACAGATGATGCACAAAAACTGCATTCAAGTTTCCTCCTGCTCCCTCCAGTTCAGGGCTAAGGCATGCTGGAAGGACACTACAGGAGAAACCAGGATGAATTCAGGCCTAATATAGTTCCTTAGCAGTTCTCTGCCAAGTACAGCTAAACCCCACAGTTCATTACTAATAACTTAGTACCTAATAATATTAGCAATGTAATTCTTAACCTTGATTCCAAGCACCTGGACCCAGAAAAATCACCATTTAGCAAGACTTACACCTCACTGCATTTGCCTTCTGCCAACTGATCAAAACTCAGCATCCACAACTCCTTCCCACCTGCTCCAAAGTATTTGGAATAATTTTAAAAAAGGTAAAGCTCCTACTTCAGCCAGAAGCTAAGGGCTGAACCAGAGAGACAACACTGAGACTGCAGGAGGGGAAAAAAAATTCAAGTGCTATTTCATTCCCCTTCTTTAGGCTTTGGATGCATTAGGCAAATTCCCAATTACAGCAATCCCTTCTGCCTGCAACTGGAGTTGAGATAAGAGACCAGAAGGAAGGGCCAGTGGGCATCGCTGAAAGCTCAGCATCTTCCATTACACATCAGCACAGTAAAAAGGGCGATGCCAACCCTGAAATGTTTTTTCCAAAAGGAACACACACACACCCTTTAGAATGGGTATGGTGAAATCTGCCTGGAGAGCAAAGGACTCAGCAACACCAGCAGGTTCCTGACTCCTTATCATCAAAGCAAGCAGCCCAGCCCCTGAATTCATTTCATCAGTGTCCTCTTTCTTCCTTCTCCAAGGGCTCAAATCCCCCGAACGCGACTGCAAACACACTGCCAAGGAGGTCGTGCGATGTCTGAATCCACAACGGATTCAGAGACATCTCCATGTTTTGCTGTCAGCCTGAAGTTTGAATAAGGGAGCCCACCAGAAAAGAGTGAATGAACGCTGGCAGCTGCCAGCAGAGCCGAGCCTATGCTTTAAGCCACCTAGTGTCCGAGCCGCGCAGGGAGATGCTTCAGGAAATTCAGGCAAAGAGAAAGAGTTGAGACATCCAACAAGACCGACGCGGAAAGGAGCAAAGGATAGGGCGCACCGGTTGAGAAGCAACCCCGAGCCGAGGAAGCAGGCGCCAAAGCGGAGGCATGGCAAAGCACCCTCCCTGGGACGCTGCTTCCGCCCGGGGGGGTGAGACCCTTCAGCACAGGGCCGAGGAGGGCGGACTGCCGACTTGTTTCTCAAACTGATGTCCGTCAGAGAATGTCACCATTAGAGGCCAACATTTCGCCCCCAAGGTCCAGCTGGGTTGCTCGGGTACAAACGTGGGAGATCTCTGGGATGCAAACTTGGGAGACAACTTGCCCCAGCAGAGGCCTGTGGAACAAACCCAAAGCGTCCCAGAGGCACAAGCCCTACTAACCCATGCCCACTCCCTTAAAAACCACTTTCATCCACATCTCCTCTCCTGCCCCCGCAGTGGCCCCCTCCTCCTCACTCTCTTTCTCTGTGTCCTCGAGACTCCTCTCACCTTGAGGAGTGTTAGGATTACCCAGCATTTACACTCAATGCTCCTCTTTATTCCTTAAGACTTATTAAGAATGATAATGAGCTCCAAAGCAGTGACACGTCTCTCTCTCTCCCCCTCTGGCGCGCTCTCTCTCTCTCTCTCTCTACGTGCCTTTTCCGTCAAAGGCACACAGGACAAATCCGACCAAAAAAAAA